>CM035441.1:35430768-35600768 GCA_020310875.1 Ceratopteris richardii | reverse complement strand
AAGTTGGTTGGACACTTTTCCTTTCAAATCTTCGAGAGAGCTTCACCTTTGACGAACATTCTTGGCTAGTTTTGGCTTATTTTTTTAGCAATTCAATGACCGCAATTTGGGGAACGCTATAAGAGAAGAGACCCCCTGGAAGATGTGGAAACGGAGGTGTGCCATCAACTTTGGTATCCCTCCTAAAAAATGGTCGACTGAAAAATCTCTTTTTCTTTGAGGAAAAATAATTTCCAATTGTAAGAAACCCTCACCTTTTAGGCATCACAAAGTGTTTTCTCTTGAGAGCAACAAGCTTAAAAGCAAGTGGATACCCCATGAGGAGGACGAAAGGGTTATCAACCTTCTTTGTAATGTATTTTAACAAGTCTTAAGCAACCCCTACTTTGTGAAATTCGGGCACTAGACACATTCAGCTGTACAATTGTTCTTTCTATTAATTTGTTTTTTCTATTAATTAAAGTTTGAGAGACGGTAAGCGATTGCAGAACTTCCTTTAAAACTTTCACTTAAAACGGAAGTTCGAATCACGTAGCACATGTTATCTGACAACGGAAGTTCGAATCACGTAGCACATGTTATCTGAAAGATCTACTCAAGTTCTAACATTTGACTGAACTATGACGCAGAATGACTTTCCTATACAGTATTATGCTTCACACAGACAAAAGTCTGCATGATCATACAACACTATTCAATTCTCTTGGAAGAAAAAGAAGAATAAGATTGGAAGCACAGAAGAGTGCCACCTTCGCAAAGCTTTCCGGAGTTTTTTTGGCTGAGGAGGTGATCTGCAGCATCTTCGCATCTTACAGAGAAATTCTTTCATGAGATATCTGTTCATGGTTTCTTGATAGGATCTGCATACAAGGAACGAAATTAGGACACATCCAACATACTGTGTACACGATGTTGTTCCCGAAGTGTATTTCGAGGTAAGAATCTACAGAGCTGCCCGGAACTGTGAAGAGGACGAGGACATGATAAAGTGCGTAGAGGGGATTCAGAGATCGTCTTGAGGGAGGGCTTCCAGGATCGGGAGCGATGGATGGATGGAAAATGCTCTTCGAGCGCCCAGTATCCATGGAGATTGGACGTTGATAAAGAATCCTGAGGCTGACTTGCAGGAATGGAGGTATGGGATTGTGACAATGGATTGTCTGTGTAATTTGCAGGAATAGACGTGCAATAATCACATGTGATGTGAGTTGAAGCACTGCGACATGCCGACGTACTTGCCTGTAGGAATGATTGTGAAGGCAGCAAGGGATTCGCCGCCATCGCCAGCTCTGCAAGGCTAGAAAAGAAGGCGAGCTCTTCTGGAGAGGCTCGCCTGTTGAGTTTATGCATTGGTAAGAGAAGGTACATGCATCTATTCTCCAGATTTTGGTCTGCGGGGAGAGCTGTGAAGGAGTAGGACTCTTGAGGATGGAACAATTGACCTGCAGCCGACGATAAACATGAGGTCATCGAATGAACAGGTGCATGACGAGAAGCAACGTAGTCGGTCTCTTGAGAAGTGACGCGACGAGGTGAAAGTGGAGGAGAGAAGAGAGTGAGAAAGCTGTGAGGATTATCCATCATAACCTCCGCGACGGTCGTCCCCTCCTGCAACACATGCACTCGGCCCGTAATCCCGTTCAGCAGCCTTGCAGGTAACGTCATGGATGCTGTGGCCACAGCGTCATGGCGACGAGGCACGAGAGAGGCAGCGATGCTTCGGGACGCCACTGCTTCTGCTACCGCAGAATGGGGCAAACAGATGAGTGCGTTGCCCATCCTTCATCAGATTGAACTCTCTCTCACACACACACACACACACACAGAGGCAAACATGCATACACACACAGATATGCATACACACACAGATTGAAGTCTCTCTCTCTGTCACATACACACAGAGCCAAACATGCATATACTGTAGAAACCGTGATTGCTCTCTCTCTCTCTCTCACTCAAGCACAGATACGAAGCCTGCATACACAGTACTGTTTTACATCAAGCATCATGATGTTCAAATCTCTCTCTCTCTCAAGATCAATAAGACTCACGCTGTGTTCTAGGTCGAATGCTTTCGGCTAAGGTACCATAGCTACTTTATATGTGCTGCCTGGGCCAGCGTTGCACCCTCTTAATCTTCTCCATCTTTTGTCAACACATTCTATCGGCTTTCCCGCCGACTTCTTTCTCTGAAAAGCAGTATTCTGACTAGCCCACAAGTGTTGTGAAGCAGACGACGGCAGCAAATCCATCTTCTCTTTGCATTTCTCTCTCATCAATCAAGAATGGGAATTTGGGAAACCATCGTCTGCTTTTTCGTCTGTTTCTGCCTACAGCAAATAGAAGGCTGCCTGCGTGACCGCAATGGTGGAGCTCGAACTTGGAAGATCGTTTACTTAAGCCCTTCCACGAGGGCCACATGTTCCCTTATAATGTCGAAGATAATGGCAAGTGTTCCCTCATAATTTCAAATGATAATGGCAATTTGGAAAATGATATACAATAGTTTGACTTAGTTTTGAGAGGAGTTTTGCTCTCCTTCCTAAAATCAAAGGATGGAGAAATGTGGAGGATCTATAGAGAAATGTAGAGGATCTATGGTGTAGAGGTAAACACTTTGGACCTTAAATTGTGTGGTTAAGGGTTCAAAACTTAGAGTGAACGTGATGTATAACCTCTTAAAATAGAGGGATAAAGGTGGTCGTCAAGGTGCTTGAGTTGTTCATTTCAATATTTCAAACCTAGAAGGAAGAGTAAGTCGACAACCAAACTTCCAAAAAAGGGGGAGCACAACAATGCTTTTAGAGGTGAAGATCAAGCAGAGGAAGATCAGTCATAACCCTTCATGCATACTCCTTGCATAAGTAGAGGAAGATCAATCACAGCCCTTCACGCATAATCCTTGCATATGCTTTCGAGTTTAGTGGGTGAGGGTTACTTCAAGTAACCTACTTTACATGTAATGATCCATGTCTTTCTTATTTTCCTATCTTCATGTACCATTTTGAGGACTTAACACAAAACCATAAACTTGCAAGTAGAAACCCCATCTTAACCTCCTTCAAGCCTATCCTTGTGACATGGAAAGTGTGTTTTCTACACTTGAGGGAAACTTTCCCTCTTTTTCTCTACGAGTGTATCCCTTATAAGACACCCCCATGCTAGCTTCTGGTTCCTTCAAGTAATCTACTAGACATGTTATGAACCATATCTTTTTTCTTTTAAGAGAGAGAGAGAGTTCAGTAGAAGCCTAATCTCTCTTATAACTTGAATTTCATTGAAAGAACAACTGCAGAAGTGAAGGGGCATAGTACCCATGAGACCCCTTGTATCTCACAAAGCAAGGGTAGTGAACTACCTAAAAGTATCACATGGAAACGACTACCCAAAGGCAACTGGTTTTAAATCTACACAAAGGCAATACATTGGTCTAGGGCCCGCACCTCTCCTACCTTAGGGAGGGGCTAAACCCTCACCCTCTCCTCAAGAGGCAAAGGGCCCCACCGGAAAACCTAACATGAGAGGACCAACCATGTCTTTCTTATTTGACCATTTTGAAGTTTTAACTGAAAACCATAAACTTGCAAGTGGAAACCCCTTTTTGAGCTCCTTCAAGAGTCCTTCTGACATGGAAAAGATATTTCCTGCACTTGAGGGCCAGTTTTCTTCTTTTACTCTAGGAAAACAATATGCTTTAGAGAATCAAATGCTTTCAGGGCTAGGTTCAATTATAAGGCGATTGGTACTCCTTTTATCATCAAAAAGTACCAAGCAAGGAAGTCAAGAAAGAGAGAAAAATCTAAAATCTCAAATAAGACTAAAGGAAAAGAGACAATTGAAAAAGAGATTGTGAGACCCTCATAAGACACAATACCATAGATTGTCTTACTCTCCTTGCACTTACAAAAAGAAAAAAAAATATCACATTCCGTGGATTTTTCCTTGATATCCGATTTTCTCATAGGTTTATTGACTAATGCACACTCAAGTTATCAAAGAATTTATCATATAATCAGAGTGATATCATCCAAGATCATCGGTTTCACCCTTATGATCTTCACCAAGCGATGTGGTATTTTAATCATGAAGTTATTCAATTACTTGAGTTTGCTTTATATATACTGCACACATGACAGCCTCAAACCAAAAGCTATGTGGTAAAGCCTATCTCTTGACCATACACATCACCATCTCCATGAGTGACATGTTCTTCTATTCAGCAAATCCATTCTGTTGAGGTGTATACAGCACTGTATATTGACGTTTTATTCCATGTTCAGCCAGAAATGCATTGAATTCAGAAGACATATATCCCCCCCTTGATCAGAACGGAGGGTGCCCATTTTACATGCTGATAGATTTTTAGCCAAAACCAAAAACTGTTTGAAGCACATAAACACTTCAGAATTCTCATTCAATGGACATACCCATGCATGCCTAGAAAAATCATCGATGAAAGTCATGAAGTAAAGATAGTTTCCAAAAGAGGGTGTCTACATAGGACCACAAACATCACTATGAACAAGTTGCAATTTCTGAGTAGCTTGAACTGAACCATCTTTTGGAAAGGAGGAGTGCTGCATTTTGCCCAAAATATAGCCTTCACATACATGTTTACCAGGTGCCTCAAATTTGGGTAAAGAGGAAACCATTTTGTAGGCATAGCAAACTAGTAAAATTGAGATGACCAAAGTGTGCTTGCCAAAGCTTTTCATCTGACATAGCCTGAGAATCATGTACTACACATGTTGAATCATTCACAGATTTTTCATAGCCTATGAGCTTATACAACCCACAACATAAAATGCCAGAAGCAATAATTACATCACCATTTGACAGATCATAAACTGTACATCTATCATCAACAAATTTCACAACCAAGCTAATCTTGGCTAAAGCTAAAATTGATAATAGATTCTACTTGATCCCGAGCACAAATAAAGCATCTGATAATGTAAAAGAACTACCATCAGCAGTATTCAGAATGATCTTACTAACTCCCATTCCAAGATAAGAGGAGTTTTTGGCGCATGTGACAATATTTCCTATTGAGGAAGGCTCAAGTGAAGTGAAGAAACTGCACTGCAAGGTAATATGTTTGGTTGCCCCCTATCAAAGTACCAAACATCTGAGTCTACCGTAGATATACACTCTTCAGGAGAAGATGGAGCAAAACTACAAACAGTAGTAAACGCCCATTCTTCATCCTACACTAGATTAGCAGACTTTGTTTTCGGTGTAGAGGCCTCTGTAACAACCATTCTAGCCTCTTTCTTCTTTGCCTCTTTTGCAACTATTTTTGGATAATTCTTTATGACATGATCATTTGCTTTATAGTACTTACAAAACAATTTCTAATTTTTTGTTTTCTTCTCTTCTTTGTCTTCCTTCTTCAATTGTGTAGAGTTAGCAGATTTTTACTTACTAGTAGAACAGCTCCATTTACCTTTACCCTTTTCACTAGCTAGGAAAGGTTGATCTGCAACATGCATAATGGACCTCTTGTGCCTAGATTGATCTTCCTACAATAGAATAAAGACTAACTCCTCAAATATTAAGGCATTTGGATTGCCTTTCATCATCAAACAAAGAGTAGAAGCAAAACTCTGGTATGAATCGTGAAGACCATTCAGAATAGTCTGCACAAGTGAACTGTCAAACAAGACTTCATCAGTAGAAATTAATTGTTCCTTCAAATCTTTGATCTTTGTTAGAAAATTGTCCATAGAATCACCTTCATTCATATTCTCACTCTCCAACTGTTTTCGAAAGTAAGCAACACAAGCCTTATTCCTAGCCTGATAGAATGTGATAAGTGTATCCCAAGCATCCTTAACTTTTCTGCAGAAGTGAATGTGAGGAATAATGGCACGTTTGATAGACAAAGCTATCAATGCATGTGCTTGAGCATCTCTGCCATCCCAACGAATTTGCTCTATAGTAGGTGCAACAGAAACCATAGCATGAACAAGAATCTATAGAATATCACCATCTTTGATGCTATCTGCATCAGCTTTAGTACCTCTATTTGTAGGTGTAATAGGATGTTTTTCAACACCCTACACAATATTCCACAATCCTTTTACGAACAATACATGACACATCATATAAGCCCACAATGGATAATTCGTTCCATCCAACTTATGCTCAATAGCAAACATATGAAATACATCAGTGCTTGAAAAAGATGAACTCATAAAGAGTCTACAAGAGCAAATTGCAAGGAAAAACAATATGGGGACACCATTAGTTCAAAGCTCTCAAGCGGCTTCAGTTCTCACAATGGCAAAAAGTTCTTTACAAGAGTCATCAAGTGATTTATACACGTGTGCCCTCGAATTGGTCCTTTCACACAAGAGACCGGCAGTTTTAGTGAAAAACACTAATTTCGACTATCTTATAAGGATTATGTTACAATATTTGGGATTCATGCATCTAGAGGACTCTTGTAGTGCAATTACTTGGCTTCATGGGTGTTTCATGGAAACTTGATGAAGAAAATTTATGCATGTAGTTTGAGAATTTTGGGGTCCCTTTTTTGTGCTCCTTTTCTCTACAACACTCTCCCCCTATTTGTCTCTCTCATCCCTTGACAGGCTTTGCATCTTTGTTTGTGGCATGTTTATTCTTTTTTTCAATACATGCATCCAGTAGTCGAGGAAGTTGCTAGGACTGTCAGACAATTTAATGTTACCTTATCCGAGCCTCAATCCTATGCTTCTGTCTTCTCCTTGGTATTCCTTACATTCATATATCTGGGTTACTTTGATAATTTGGGTTGCCATGCATGCACCTAGTGACTAAGAATATGACTATGTTAGTCACTCTTTTCTACTTTTCAGCCTCTACCTCTTTCTAACTTTTGGCCTTTGAATAAATTTTTGTTCTCAATATTCTAATTTGGTAGAAGAAGAGGAAGAGGAAGAGGCAGAGGTAGAGGCTTCGGAAGTGGAAGAGATTAAAATAATCAAGGCCAAGGTCAACACAAAAATCATGCAAGAGGTAGATGACAGTTTTGAGGCAGGGGGAGCCAAAGAGGCAGTAGAAATTTCCAAAGAAATGATTCAAGTAACAACAATAAGGATGTTGGAATTGTGTTAAACTTGGAAACTTTGAGCATGATTGTAGGTTGGAGAATCAAAATAAGAAAAGGTAGCAAAACAACTATGCATCCACAAGTGTACATGATTCTCAAAAGCTGCTCATGGTCCAACATCACATGATGAATACGATGTCTTTTGCTGTTTCAAAATCGAATGGTAATGTCTTGTATGTTGATTCAGCTGCTTCAAATCACATGACCAATCATGCAAAATGGTTTAGTTTGCAAAGATTGCTAGTTTTGAGGTATGCTAAAACATGTGATCACACATTATATGCTATTGAGCATACAGGAAACATAGCATTATCTATGGAGGATGGGAAGATTAAACATCTTGTTGATGTGTTGCATGTTCCAAATAGAACAAAGAATCATGTTTCTGTTGGACAAATGGTTGACCAGGGATTACAAGTTAGATTCAATGCTGATGGGTTATATGTAGAAAATTACAAACATGATGGAAGATTGATTGCCAAAGGAAACAAAGTGGGTAGTATGTTCACCTTAAATGTGAAAATTCTTGAAATGAATGCATCTGTGTTTGCAAAAGATGCAGGAGTTATTGTTGATATAGAGATCTGGCACAAACGAATTGGACATGCAAACTTGCAGAGGTTGAAATTGATGAAATCAAAGGAGATTTTCAATGGACTACCGAATTTCAAGGTTGTAGAGATGGAAAAAGTATGTGCAGCATGTCATTTTGATAAACAGTCAAGCACATCATTTCTGCATGACAAGCATCTTAGTGAGAATGTGCTAGAAATAGTACATACAGATGTTTGGGATCCTAGAAAGACCACATCTATGGGCAGTTGTATGTTTCTTGTTACTTTCATTGATGGCCATACATGAAAAGTATGTGTATATCTCATGAAAGAGAAGATTGAGGTGTTCACTCACTTCCAAAATTTTAAAGCTAAGAAAACAGGAAAGTATATTTAAACATTAAGATCTGATGGAGTAAGTGAATGAATACATGTCAAATGAGTTCAACAACTTTCTTAAAAGTCATGGAAGTTGACGTCAGTTTTCATGCAAGTACACACCACAACAGAGTGGTGTTGTTGAATGCAAAACAGACATATTGTGGAAATAGCAAGAGCCTTGATCATAGAGAACAATATGCCTCATTGTTATTGGGTAAACGTTGTGCATGAAAGTTTTTGTTTGTATTGCATATGTACATATTCCAGATGAGTTGAGGACAAAGCTTGATCAAAAAGTAGAAAAATGTATCTTCATTAGGTAATCCCTTGAGCATAGGGATATAAATATTATAACCCACTCACACGAGTGGTGAAGGTAAGCAAAGATGTGTTGTTCGATGAAATGTAAAGCTTTTATGCAGATGCCAAAGATGGACTTAATCTTGAACCAAATGACAAAGAAACTGCTAAAAAATCAAGTGTAGAATCTCAAGTTTTAAGTGGACTAGATGCATCACCAAGCAATAGTTCCAACTCAAATCCATGGATTGGAAGATTGCATGGAGGTTTGGGTCCAGAAAATTCATCAAATACATCCAAGAAAGGTAAAAAAAAAATCTTTCTATTGGTTGTAAAACATCTACAAGTTTTGAAGATCTTGATGGAGATTCAAGCGATTCAAAAAAGAGCCTTGATGAGGAACTTGGATTGCCCTCCGTGAAGACTCCAAGAGTAAGAAAGGCACATGTAGATGATACAAGGAGAAGTGACCCAAGACCAAGAAGATCTAGGAGGATGCAAAATTCAATACAATGATTGACGTATGTGTTGGCAGTCGTCAGAGGCATAGAAGATGCGGAAGCATGTGAAGACAGAGCATGACGAAGTAACCGGGAGCCAATCGGATCATTTTTTCAAACAACTATGTTTTATATTACTTTTTCAAACACTCAACAGTGATTCTCGTCACTTTTGTACCATATGTAACATAGAAAAACCCCTTTTGTAATTTATAGCTCCATTTTATGCAAGCTGAGGAGTCCTCGAGCTTGAGGAGCTTAGGTAGAATGAGCATACCAATTTTGGTTATTTTTAGACACAGTTTACCCTTTCAAATAGCACATAAAACCTATTTTTTAACTATGCCAGTCACTAGATGTGAAACCGGTCAAAACTAGTCTAAAAACTATAAACAGAGCTAGAGAGCTCATTTTTGAGGTTAGATTGTTTGAGAAGAGAAGATCTTAGAGCTATTTTGAGCTTGTAAGAGTGTTCTTGAGTAATAGAGTTGATTTCCTACCTTCCATTGTATCTTGCTTGTCTCTTCGTTGTGTGTGTGTATGTGTGTGTGCATCTCTATGCTTCTCACCATCACTCTCACTTCATCTCATATTCACGATCTTCATATCACTCCTATCTCTTCCGCGGATTGACATTAAGGAGGTGGAGCTTCTTATTGTGGATCTCACCATTGTGCTAGAGCAACACCAAATTTGGCGCCGTTGTCGGGGATCGAGTCTAGGACGAATGTGTGATGGTAAGAGTTAGCAAGAAGTGGTGTTGGAAGCTAAACATTTCAGTTTTCATTGTTGTTTTTACTTAGTTTTTGGTGTTTTTCACCTCCCCTACGCTCCTCCTTCACCAACACATCATCATCTTCCACTTCAAAAATTTCAAAAAATTCACCATATCCATCCATTCTCCTCATTTTCCCTCATTTGTGCGTGTGAGAGAGAGAGAGAGAGATTTTGTGCTTGTATGTGCTTTTGTGTTTTTGAGTTTTCTTGTAGGTACAGTGCTCCAGAGCATCAGGCAAGCTGCAAAAAGGTAAGAAAATCACTTTCTGTCAGAAAATGCCGACTGTGTCAGACCATCGCGATGGTCTACCAAGTTCGAAATTTGAGGTAAGTGAGTTCACCACGTTGTAGAGCATCCTTGCCCATATAGGAATCCACACTTGCATTTGAAAAATTTGCATTTTGGTTGACCATCGTGATTGGCTTATGCCATCGTGATTGGCTTATGCCATCGTGACGGCTCGGCTGGACCATCGCGACGGTCTCACACCATCGCGACGGTTCACTTGAACCATCACGACAGTCACTGACCATCGCGACGATCCCGTCGACCCCATGCCATCGCGATTGGCCCACGCCATCACGACTACCCACTTGCCATATGGCAAACTAGACCATCGCGACAATACCCTCAGACCATTGCGATGACTCAAAATCGAACCATCGCGATTGGCTCAAGCCATCTTGCCTCCTGACCATCGCGACGGTCTCATGCCATCGCGATTGTCGTGTTGATCGTTGACCGATGCCATCACGATTGCTCGCCAATTAGACCATCACGACGGTTCATTTACACCATCGTGATTGTTCACTTCAGACCATCACGACAGTTCGCGCCTTCGGACCATCGCGATTGTGCCACGCCATCACGGTTCACCCGGACCATCGCGACGGTCCTAGACCATCGCGGTTATCTCAGACCATCGCGATTGTCCACCCCAAACACAAT
Source organism: Ceratopteris richardii (assembly GCA_020310875.1). Classification (NCBI taxonomy): domain Eukaryota; kingdom Viridiplantae; phylum Streptophyta; class Polypodiopsida; order Polypodiales; family Pteridaceae; genus Ceratopteris; species Ceratopteris richardii. The sequence continues at coordinate 35,590,211 of CM035441.1, read as the reverse complement.
TTTTAGGGTTTGATTTTTTGGGCAAATTGGGGGCTATTTTTGGAAAATTTTTGGGTGATTGCACTCATAGGAGACCCCTTAGCTCATAAGTGAAGAAAAACCTAATTGTGAGTTTTTACCCCCGAGGACCTGAACGCTCATATCTTTTTCATCTGAAGTCCGTTTTTTGAGCTTTTTAGCTCGTTAGAATAATTTGCGGTTAACTATTGTGGGGACTAGAAAAACCCAGGGGGCATTAAAAATTTTGGATAAAAGGGAAGGGACCTTTAAAAGTGTATAGACTCAAGTGTTTGATCATCCATTTGAGAATTGATCTAATATTGAACTTTACAGGTCTAGCAAGGACAATCAAGGGAAATCAAGGCAAGGCAGTGAAGAACACAGGGCTTGGGAAGTGCGACTTCTTGGGCATCAGGGCGACCAAAGCAGCTGACTTGAGGTTGGAAGAATACTCAACCCCCTCAGTCAATTATTAGCTTAGGATAAACGGTAGCATTATGGATTAGATCAACGACGATAGGAACGATCAAGTTCAAGAGATTAAAGTTTTCAAATCCAAGACTAAAGTAAAGGTGTGTGATACGAAAACCTGAAAGGAAAAGAATTAAAGTCTGACGGAATGAAAACTCAAAAGTACCATGGAAAGTCGATTCCTAATGGATGCATTAAAGACAAGACAAACATTTAAAGGAATTCAAAACGAAACAAGCAAATCAATAATAAGGAACCATTGACGATCAGAGAGTGCCGCAAAGTAAATTCATGAACCTTAGATCGGGCAAACATATAGGTAAGTCAGACAGACGAAGCCTTAGATCATCAGAAGCAAGTGTAGGAACTACTGCACGATCGTGGGCTCAACAATTGAATAATAGTTATCCCTACAAGTTGAGCTCAAATACGAGTTAATCGGAAATGGCTTTTAGCATGGAAAGACCACAAGGAGGGTCAAACATAGCATATTTGGAAAGTCCCGAAGGACCCTATAGAACTCAGCTCGAATTTCTCCGAACCAACCAATTAGGTGCTCACATCTATGAGGATGGTTTGCGAAGACAAGTGGTGCAAATGCACAATCCTGATCAACCCATTGGATTGGAACATCCAGTGGTGAAATTCGAGAGGGACGCATACATAGACAAAGAAGGAACGATGTACATCTTAAGCACTAAGCCAAATAATACCAATGAGTTCGACGTAATTCAGTTAGAGACGGAAGCGAGAGCCCAAGGAAAAGAACCATTAGAAGAACCTAGGACACCTAGAGGGAAATTTGTACTAACAAGAGTACTAATCCCAGAGTGCATCCCTCAGGATAACAGAAGCATAGAATTATTTGTAAAGAAAGAGACAAATGAAGGATTTTGGAGGTATAGAGCAGAGCAACCTAGTGAGGTAGGCTCCATCACAATTTACGAATTCAAGGACCCAGATACAACTGGAAAGGTTGTATACTGGATGGTGCTACGGAACAAGTATTGTGGTACGAGACCACGCGAGGAATACCTACACATGGAGAGGTGAGCTAGTCTTCCCTCCACCTCGAGCAAACATAAATGCGAGCCAACAAGGGGTAGGAACATCCTCAGCCCATGGCACTCAAAGAGAGAAAAACAAAGAGACACCTGAAGTAAGTTTCAATCATCCCATAGGGAGAGATAGAACCACCATAGACACGGACAGAGTGGATAGACAAAGAGAACCTAGAATAGTAGGTGGTAGAGATGATTTTCCTCTACCTAGACCACGTGAACACGCAAGAATATTAAGACCCAGTTAGTTAGTAAAAATCCATGAAAAACTACTTTGATGGGACAGGAGATCCCTATGACCATGTTGTAGAAGTTAAGCAAGTGCTACGAGCAGAGCAAGTAGAAGATATGTTCACGCAATACAATGCGTTTGGACTAACGTTAAAAAATACCGCTTTAACTTGGTTTCAACCATTGCAACAAAGGCAATTTAGAGATATCCATCACTTTTTAGAGTCGTTCATCATGGAATTCTCTAAAAGTGGAATCAGATATGATACGTCTTCGTTGATTCATAGTTTCAAACAGACCCCTCAAGAAACAGTTAGACTGGTAGGACGTAGGTTTAGACAATATCTTGAAAGATGTCCAATGCAAGAGTTACCCTTACAGGCCAAGCAAGTGTCATTGTTTCTAGATGGTTTGTTGAGATCTAAACCACGCTCCTATGTATACTTGAAGGAACCCACTACGCTAGAGCAGTATGTAAGAATTTGTATAGACATTGAAGACAAACTTGGAGATGAGTTGGAACTCTCAAAAGTCTACAAGGACTCAGATTGTTCATCTCTAGCATCTTCAAAACTGTCTAGCTCAATAGAAGACCTAGCAGAAAAAGTGGCCCAGAAACTAGGAGCTTCTAGTGAACAGATGCCTAGGTTAACAACAAACAAGCGTTATTACACCTGTGGTGGTAATCATATGGCAAATGTGTGTCCCAATGCAACACAACCACAAGCCAACCCTAGTGGCCAATACTGTACAATTGAGAGACGATACACGAATCTTACGGCCCAAGATTGCCCATACAACAAACAGGTAGTGAGACAAAACTACCTACAAGCATATGCACAGCCAGGTAGGTATCAAGGCCAATATAGGACTCAGCCTCATTACTATAGACCTCCTCAGAACTATCCTTATCAGGCTCAACAGAGACCTCAACCTGTTTTAGCTCAGCAACCACCCCCACCAGCTAATGTCATCTGAGTCAAATATGCTGCTGCAGAAGAGAACCTAAGTAGGGCTTTAGTGCCTTCTTCACCCTTGATCATAGAAAGTGACCTGAACTCAAATAGTTTTGACTCCACTCATGTAGATAGTCCACCCGCATATTACACAGAGTCACCAAAACATGTGGAAATATATCAATACAATAGTCCACCATTGGAACCGAGTTGGGAGCCCGATTACGCTAACGTGATGTACATGAACCCTAATCCTCGACCCCAATTGAGACAATAAAGACCACAGGGCCCTAGAGGACCATGCTTTAGGTGCCAAGGAGATCATTTCATAAAGGATTGTCCACATCCTCCGATAGCAGCACAGTCACAATATTATAACATACAAGGCTTTTGTGTCAATTGTGGCAAAGAGCATGTCATAAAAGAATGTCCTAAGAACCCTGCTAATGCTTGTTAAGTGGCATGTACGCATGGGCATTTTTAGTTTTTAAAGGTTTAATTGAAGGGTTGACTAAAGGGGTGCAATGAATGGGTACAACTCCCATACGAATGGGCACGTAAAAGTTGTATAAATATATGCCTTTGTTTAATAAAAAAGAAGAGGGCGCACGCATGTTTCTTGGAGCAGTCTGTGATCTTGTTGGTTATGGCTTTGTTGTCTCTCTCTACCTTCTTGTTGTTATATGCATGTTGGTCTGCGTACGTCGATAACAAAAAGTGTGTGGTGGTAGTGTTATGAACATGTTAAGTGAAGGACATTCTTGTCTTATCGACTTCTTGGAATTTGTGAGCATGAAGACGTGATCGAATGAAGCTATGATGTTCTCTCTCTCTCTCTCCTCTTCCCTGTTGCAAGAATGTGTAAGCATTCTTGTAAACACTGGTGCCGTCTGGGCTTACCCCCCCTTGGCTCTCCCGGTTGGAGCATGTGTGTGTAACCCTATCATCAGTATCGCTATTGTGTCGCTTCTGTGTTAAGTGTATGTTTCGTTGCCATGGTCCTGTATGCCAAGGCCTCTTGCGTGCATTCTCGAAGCTTGCGCCAACCATTTCATGCTACCACGAGTCCATGACTGATTCCCCACACCCTCCGCGCTCGGTGGTCTCATCCCCATTCGCTGGGGTGGTTGCACCTCTGCATTTCTCATCCTCCGCTCACGCTACACACTCCTCCAGGAGCCCGATGCACCCCAATTGCCACTAAGTGTCCATCCCATGCTCTACTAGTCATTGCAGTCTTTCTGGCGCTTTTTTTTGCTGAGAATCGTTGTTCCGAGTATACGTGTCAACATTCCTGATGATGGGCTTTGGCCTGGTGTGGCGCACCTCACGAATATCAAAGGCACATCACCTGTGATTCAAAGAATTCACGAATATCTAGAATTAGCGGCTCTGATGGGTTTCGGTGTTTTCTGATTCCGATGCTCTTCCAGTAATATCTGATTTCAACCCATCCGATTGGGTGACCCTCGTGCTCTTGTACTGCCAACCGTATTTCTGATTCTTTGACCTTGATCTTAGGGTGCATTTTCTCATCTCGCTCTATTCTGGTCGGTCCTGGTTGATTGTAATGCTTGTTCTGGTCTTTTCTGGTGTTTTCTCCCCCACTCCGGTGGTTGTGTTTCTCAAGAGAGTTGTTGGAACCTCAGGCTCCATCCTCTAAATGTAGTTTGGACCCACGTTCTACTCGGACCATGATCATCAGACACCCTCCTGTTTGGTGTTGCTTGCCCATCGTGCCAACCTCCATCCTCAACGCCCCACCCTTCTTCAACCACACCCTGCTTCACTGTCACATTTTGCAAGAGAACGGGAGCATCTACCTCTTGTCTCACCGGAAGGAGAGGAGGGGCAAACGTGGGAAAAAGCGGATGGGGAAGGAGAAACTCATAGTCACAGACGTTCAATTTTCCAAATAAGTCCATCCATCTGGGAGCATACAGAATCCTGGCACCTTCCGCTGTGCACACTGCTACTCCATTGATCCCAATGCAAGTCTAGTAATCATGGTGCTCCTGGACCAATCTTGGCATCGTCATTATCATCAGGTGATAGTGGTGCTTCCGTCGGGCGATGACTGTACTCCAGTCCAGTGCTGACCGTGCTCTGGTCCGGTGGTTGTGGTAGTGGGGTCTGATGAGAACTGGATGATTCTAGTGTGAAAGATTTGCAGTTTCCGGTGTTCGTCTTTCGGTGTTAATGTTTCCCATCCTTCCGGTGGCAATTCCATCTGTTGTTAGCATTTCTGGTGTCAACTTCGCATCCAACATGTCGTTGTCCAGCCTGCTCGTGATATTGACCAATGGTTACATCCTCCCCAATGTCATGATCCTTACGATCACTACTTCGGTGCCACGCTGATCCTTCGGTCGATTCTACGTATTGTCCGGTGCTTCAAGAGTGATCTTCCAGTGCACCTCCGGTGACCTGACGTTCTGGTGCTTTCTGTTTTGGTGCGTGGTGACCATGACGACTCTCTGACCCTTACGATGATTGCCGCTTGCCTACGGTGCCCCTTCAGTGACAAGATGCTGCTCAGTGGTATCTGCGATTTGTTCATTAGCGCATATTCTATCCGATTACCCACGTGACCACGAACGGGCGGGGTTGAACACCTTGATGATTAGCACCTGACGATCAAACTTTCATCACGACTTGCGCAATTTGAGCATTCTGTACCGTATTCCAGTATTGATCCGGTGGGAGTGTGTATTCCGGCCTATCCAAGCGTGCCTATCCAAGCTATAACAAGAGCCCAGGCACTCTTACAGAAACAACTGATTAATCAAGAGAAAATAATTGGAACCAGTGAAGTTGGAGAATCTAGCAGTAAAAAAACAAAATCATGGAAAGATTCCAGAGAAAGAATTAAGAGAAAATGGAGGAAAAAGATAACTGATTTGGAAGGAAGTTTAAAGGAATCGAGAGCCAAAATCCTAGAATTGACTTTGCAAGAATCAAACCAAGAAAATCTAGCTCAGAGATCAGGATCAGTTTTAGCGAAACCCACACCAGAAAACCTAGACATGATGTTTCGTGCATATCAGGCTAGATTAAAAGAAGGACCTCAAATAAGTGAAATGAGTAAGAACTACCCTCGAGCAGACTTAGAAATTGAGAGGACTAAACTTGCGGCATGAAGATGGTAGAACTAGCACAAGCTATGTTTGAAGCCTCTAGATATCTAAATTGGAATAACATGGCAAAACCGGAATTACACTTTCAAGGACTGATGGAGAGATTAGAATACCTGATTCATAGCAAAGAGAAAAAGGATCAGCATAGGAACCCTATTGTCCCAGAGACACAGGAAAGGAATACACCATCCCTGTCTCAAGTTCCTATTGCGGAGGGTGAAGACAACCTGTCTTCCATACATAGGTATTCACATGAATTTCTGAGAGAAATCCAAGAAGAGAAATGGAGAAAAGAACAAGGAACCAATCCTCATATTCAAGAAATAGATGACTTGCAAGAGCAATTTCCCCAAGACATCCCCTCTATTTACGATGATGTAGAGGGCAACTGAGTGAACACATAGGTTTTGAATCCAATTCTTTGCAAGAATTACCCCATTTCAGAAGACCTTTGGAAGCTAAGTCTATTAGCATGAGAGCACCCACAATATTAGTAAGGAATGAAGAATCAGTGATCCCTAGAAACACGGAAGCGATCAAGAACACTAAGGTACAATGTCACCTCACTCTAGAGGAATTGTTGAAGGTTAAACCAAAATTGTGGAAACATGTAGCAAATCAATTCCCTGAGCTTGCTACTACTCCCTCACAAACAAGATCACACAAGAAGGTACTTGAGATACCCGTAGAGAGAATCGGAGATGTAAGTGAAGGAGAGGAAGGTAACACTTATCTTCCAATAACCCATCAGGGCTACACCACCAAAGACATTTTAGATTCAGGAGCCTTGTAGCCATCGCTACCACCGCTTTGTGGAAACGTTGGGGTAAGCCAGTATTGAGACCTACCAGGATGAAGTTACAAATGGTTGATGGACATATAGAAAAACCATTAGGCTTGATAGAGGGCATATCTCTCACCACTTGTGGTGTGGAATTTGAGCATACTTTTGCCATTTGTGATTTTGTGAAAAATCATTCTTACGAGATGATTTTAGGACGACCATTCATGCGTCAGTTGCAACTTGTACAAGATTGGGGAACTAATTCTTTGTACTTGCAACATTTAGGAGTGACTACCAAAGTCAATCTTAAAGACTATTCACATCGAGATGTACCCCCAATACAATGGAATACCATCCATAAGACATAGGTAGAAACGGAGTCGATACACTCATTAGAGTTAGACCCCTCATGGTTGCACGATGATACTCATCTATGGATTTGTAAAGTAGCGAAACAAGAGGAACAATGGTTAGAAGCTAGGACTTTAGGTTCAAAACAATATCCACGAACTCTTCAAGACCCAGCTTACGCACCTATAGTATTTCCAAACAAAGAATTCAAACCCCATGGTTGGGCAGAAATCCTAGCAACCATGGATGTAGCCATCAATGAAGAACAATGGACACCCCACTGTGACGAGGATGGCTATGACATCTCAGTTTTCACGATAGAGCCAATCATGTGTGATTCGATTATTGAAGAATGTGAACCTAGCACTGATGCATTTGAGGATGCGAGTGATTTTGATTTAGAGTCAATTATTATGGACCCACCCTTTGCATCAGACGAAGAATACTTCTACGAAGTAGAAACTCATCCTCAGACACATGGAGAAATTATGAATGAGGTGAGATTAGCTACACACGCGACCACTAAGAGTGAAGGAAAGAAACGAAAGAAGAAAGAAACCATGTAAGAAAAATAAGAATCTTTGTTCGAGGTTTCGGAAAACTTCAAGAAATATGAAATAGAAGATAGACAAATCATGCTACGAATGCCTAACAGAGAAGCTGACGCTGGAGAAGTATACGATAATCGAGAGAAAACCAAAAAAATCATAGTGGCCATAGAAGGAGAAGAAGAAAAATGTACATACATAGGGCATGATTTGACGACTAAAGAAGAAGAAGAATTAGTTGCCCTATTGCGCGAATATAGAGATGTGTTTGCTTGGAGTTACAAAGATTTGAAAGGAGTAGACCCAGATATATGTTCTCATAGAATCCCTATGACGCTAGATGCAAAACCTACGAAACAGAGACCATACACTTATAATGATAACTACGCTGCAAAGATTAAAGAAGAAATAGATCATTTGATAGAAGTAGGATTCATTTACAAAATTGAGCATATTGAATGGGTATCCCCCATTGTGGTTGTGCCCAAGAAGAATGGAAAATTGTGTGTGTGTATTAACCTTAAAAAAGTTAATGCTGCCACGATTAGAGACAGTTATCCTCTTCCTATCACAGAACACTTATTGGAAAGAGTTGCGGGCAAGGAAGTTTACAGCTTTCTTGATGGTTTTTCAGGCTATAATCAAGTAGCTATTGCTCCAGAAGATCAACACAAGATGGATTTTGCCACAGAATGGGGCATATTTGCATTTCGTTTGATGCCATTCAGGCTAACAAATGCACTCGCCACTTTCCAACGACTCATGTGTCATGCTTTTAAGGAATTCTTATGCAAGAATTTGGAAGTTTATGTCGATGACCTATGTGCTCATTCGAATCTAAGACAGACACATATCCCCGAGTTAAGACAAGTATTTGACAAATGTCGAGAATATTAAGTTTGTCTGAACCCAAAAAATTGTGTTTTCATGGTCAGACAAGGCAAAATTCTAGGACACATTGTGTCAAAGAATGGAATCTCTACGGATGAAGAAAAGGTGAAAGTAAGTGCCAACTTACCGAGGCCAAGCAACATGAAAGAAGTGCAGGCATTTATGGGTCATTGTGGTTATTATAGACGATTCATACACATGTATGCAATCATAGCCAAGCCTCTGTACTCTCTTTTAACCAAGTTTGAATGGACAAATGAATGTGAGAATTCATTCAATGAACTTAAACGACGTTTGTGCTCAGCACCTATATTGACAACCCCAGATTGGAGTAAGCCATTACATGTACACATGGATGCATCCAACTATGCCATAGGATGTGTGTTAGCACAACCCATGAATGAAGGTAGTATAGATCTCCCCATAGCTTACGCGAGCAGAGAGTTGAATGCGACAGAAAGAAATTACACCACTACGGAACGAGAAGGATTAGGAATGATCTACACAGTAAAGAAATGCAGGCATTATTTGTTGGCAAATAAGTTCAAATTCTTTACAGATCATCAAGCGTTGTTGTACTTAGTCAATAAGCCATGTAACATAGGACGATTAATACGTTGGTTTCTATTACTCATGGAGTATGACTTTGAAGTAGTAGTGAGGAAAGGAAAGACACATCTCAGAGCTGACCACCTTTCAAGACTAACCACAGGAGAAGCTCCTCAAGGAATAGCGGATGAATTACCCGATGCCTATCTTTTTAACCTTGAGATAGCACTAGAATGGGCTAAGCCGATAGTCCCTATTCTCACATATGGACACAAGAATCCTAGGATAAGGATCAAGGAAGGAGAGATTACAAAGTCTCAAAGATATCAAATAATAGCAAGAAGTATATATAAACAAGATAATCAAAAGATTCTTGTTTGTTGTTCAGATGAATCAGAACATGCGAATTGGTTGCAATTAGCACACATAGGTGCATTAAAGCAACATCATTCGAAACATCGTACATTGCAGACTCTGCATAGACTAGGAGTATATTGGCCTTCTATGGAAGCAGACGTCTACAAGTTGTGTAAAGAATGCCCTGTTTGTTGTGAAAGACCACCAGTAGAACATGCTACATTATATCACGTGTCTCTCACACCAGAATGGGGTGAACCTTTAGTGACATACTTGAGGATGAAAACATTCCCTCAAGGAATGAGCTTAGCACGACAACGAAGTCTAGAGCAGGAAGCTCAGGACTATTCACTTATCGGTGACAATCTATACAAACAAGGACGAGATGGATATTTAAGACAGTGTGTTCATGAAAGCGATTATTTGAGTATACTAGAGACTGCACACCAAGGTGTTGTAGGAGGTCATTTTGGTCCCGATAGGATAATCAAAGCCATCCTCTTTGCAAGATTATGGTGGCCCACTCTTCACATGGACACACATACCTATGTAAAGAGATGTGATGTGTGCCAGATAACTCAATTTCCTACTCGTAGAGATGAAATGCCATTGAGACCCATGATGGGAGGACGTGCATTTTCCAAGTGGGGTATAGACTTTGTAGGACCCATTAACCCCCCTACAAAAGATACACATGCTGAATACATTATTGTTGCGACAGATTATCTTACCAAATGGGTAGAGGCAAAGGCCATAAAAAAGAATGATGCACACACGATTGCAAAATTCTTATTTGAAAATTTCTTTACAAGATATGGATTGCCTATAGAGTTAGTGAGCGATTGAGGAACTCACTTTCTAAACCAAGTCATTGAATATTTGTTACAGGATTTTATGGTGATTCACAAGAAATCTGCATCATATCATCCTCAGGCCAATGGTCAAGCTGAAAGCACTAACAAGATCCTTTGTAACCTACTGACAAAACTCCTGAACAACAAACGTTCAGATTGGGACAAACAGTTACACCACGTTGTTTGGGCATATCGAGTGGCCTACAAGACCGTACTCAATGCAACTCCCTTTTAGATGGTTTTTGGTCAGAATGTTGTGCTTCCTTTGGACTTCTTGATACCGACCCTTAAGGTTGCACAAGAATATCAGTGGACCAGCCATGAATTATCATCAAGAATAATGGACTTGGAACGATTAGGAGAAACTAGGCTAAAAGCAGCAGCAAGAATATACGTAGCAAAGAAGCGACAGAAAGTCTATTTTGATGCGCATGTGAAAGATAAAGGCTTAAAAGAAGGTGATTTAGTCCTAGTATATACACTGAAACAACATGCACGGAAGTTAGAAAAGCGAGGTTATGGATCCATGATCATTAACAGACTCTCAACAAGTGGAGCGGTACAATTAACCACCTTAGAAGGAGACATAATGCCTAATTACATTAGTGGCTGTAGAGTCAAGTTATATCAGGAACCTCTTACTGAGGACATGCTTAGACGACTCACCTTGGCAAAGAAGCGTAAGGAGGAAGAACAGAGAATACGTGTTGAAGCTCAGGCAGAAGCTATAGAATGCATTAAGCACATGAAGCTAAGAAGACAAGGGCTAGGGAGAGAACATTATAACCAGCTAGAAACAACACCCAGATACCCCATGGCCATGTGTCACGCAAAGTCAACTAATCATACTAGCATAGTAGATAGGAGACCATTCATTACAGTCAAGCTAGAGCATGAAAAACCCTGCCAAGAGCTCAGGGCTTTAATTGACTCAGGTGCTACGACTAGTGCGGTTAGATGGTCCCACTATAAGGATTCAGGAATAGAAATGCGGCCAATTGAGGAATACCTCATAGGGCTAGGAGGCATGGAAACCCCTTGCATGGGTGAGGCGGACCTTCCTATCCTCATACACAATGTGACCATGACAGCGAAGCTACTAGTATGCCATGAAGAGGACGTGATAGAACCCCTAATCCTTGGCCAAGATTGGCTATACGATCACTCAGTGGACCTAAAGCTTAGACAAGGCTCCTTGCAGATTAGAACCTTAGATCAGCAGCGAGTGATACCACTTGACTTCCCTAACAACACTCTGCCTGAGGTATATGACCCGCAACCCTATGAAACACTTGCGATGGAGGACCGGAAGATATTTGGCCAAATCCCTCGGCTAAGCACGCTCATTCCAAAGTCAACCCATGAGAGCTTGCCAATGGATAGGGGCCAGACAAAAGGATGTCAGGAGACTTTTCATTGGCCTTCCAGCAATAAAAAAATGGGGACATTTGGCGGTCAGGTGGGTTACATCAGCGGTCAGGTGGACTGCATCAGCAGCCACATGGGCAAGAAACCCTGCAGTGCCCATCCTTCCACACTTACTGCGGACTGGCCTAGATTATTAGTACAAAAGGGAGCACTTCCTAATGGGCAGGTTTCGCAAGTGTTGGACCTCCCTTCTTTTCCAAAGCAGAGTGTCCATCCGACCTCTCAACCTCAACCACAAAGGAGTCATCCACAACGGAGGAACCCAGACCAATGACCATATCCGACGACACAAGGAAGAGAGCAATATCAGTATCACAAAGCAAGTGGCATGAGACAAGTATGGGTGCCAAAAGGACAAAAATCACCGACAGATTTCAACAATGCAGACGAAGCCAAGAAGAAGTTTCAGCAAAATCAGAGGCTATATTCCACATCTCCTCGACCTTCTTCTACAAGCTCGAACATTTGACAGATTTGGATCGCTAGGAAGTACCTTATGAATCGACCCACATCCATGCAGATCTGGGTACCCAAACAGTGTATCATAGCTCAACCCTCAAGCCATGTAATATATACCCCTCAAAAATCTCTTCACCCCTCAATACCACCACATCTGATATCACCTTTTGCCCCTCAGCAGAAACATATCACCCGCTCAGAAACTCTTAGGAAATGGATACCGAAACGTATCCAGTCATCTTCTTCAAACCCCTTATCTAACATTACTCCCATCCCAACTAAACACTACCCTTGTAATAACTCATTCACAACTGAACCTTGTACAAATCCACACACTACAACCCAACATGACTTGTAATATCATCTCATCGAGAAATGTATGCATCATCTGAAGCATGTAGGTGTCTAGAGACATGCATTAATTTGCAAAAATCATTCCATAAATCACCTCACAACACTCGGCTACACGAGTTACACATCGGTTATGGAAAGGGATTGCGGTCTCACTTTAATGGGATCATGATTAATTTCCATACTAATGTGTTAATCTTTTGTAGCAGATCTTCTACACACTTGCATCATTCATCATGCAGGCAGAAGGACCATCTGAAGCTAACCCCAGTGTACCCATGGCAAATATTGGCGAATTACTAGCTAAACCACATTCTACGGCACAGCCACCAGAATTTCAAGGCTTTCTAGGACCCATGCCGATTGATGATCCTCCTAGAGGATATACTGAAAAAATTCATCGTAACTCCCATTGGTTCCAAGGTTTAGGAGGCCCATTGGCAGACACAAATTTTATTTTTGAGGCCAATTTGACTTTTGATACCCGTACGTGGGGCAAGTACCAGTTTTTCTCAAGAGAGTTTGAAGCACTACAGAACACAGAAGACTTAAAGCATGTTTGGGCGCGAGCAAGGTTCACATAATATTTTAGTGATCCACTACCTAAACCAGATTTCTATCGGTGCTACTATCTAGTAACCACTTTGATAGCTTCTGAGAACAAGGATCTACAAGGAACATTCATTTTGTCGTCATTGGTGAATGACCCCCCATTCAAAAGGTTTTATTTGACAAAAAATTTGATTAGAGTTGCAATCAAGATACATGGAACACACACTCCAACAGAGCGAGAAAGGCTGATTCCAGAGCCAATGAAACATGGAGATGTCATCAAGTGGGAAGATATTTCAGTGAACACACCTGAGCTCTCTAAACCATTAAGGATATGTATGCAACATTTCGCATTCCCCACTCAAAACTGATTCACCATGCCCCACACACGCATCTGGTTTGGACTATATTTGTCTTGTATTGGACCCCAGACAGTTGATCTGGCAAGCTAGATAATTGATCAGTTGTACTTAGCACAACATAGATGGGAAAGAAAAAAGGTAATCCATGGATGCTGCGCTCTTATGAGAATTGTATATATGTGTTTGGCATATGACTTGCCAATAGAGCGTGCTATGACAACTGAAGAGTTAAAGGCATTTAAAGGGACAGCCAAGAAAGCTAGGAAATCCAGCAAAGGACGAGCAGGAAAGTGCATGAGAGGAACCATTCCATGCCTACAAGTTCCGGAATCACCGTCACCGCAACCCTCTCTTGAACAGTCTCCTACAGAAGCCACAGCAACTGTACCACCCATTCGCATACGATTATCCAGACCAATTATAATGGAGGGCACTACCAGCACAGTTGCCCCTCAAGCAGCCTTGGCCCCCGGTCCTCCCACCACCACAATAGAAGTTCCCACCACTATTGGTGCGGAAGCATTTTCTTTTTTGATACCCAATTTAGAGGCAGAACAACCAGATACCACATTTGATTTTGAGATGCAGGATGTGTTTTCAAGTGAATTTCAGTTTTCAGAAGGACAACTCTTTTCTCAAGAATATGAACATCCAAGCTACCTGACCACTCCCCCGAATCAACAACAAGGACAAGCAGTATCCAGCTTAGAAGCAGAATGGACAGAAACAAATGATGACGACAACGATGATGAAGCCAGCAAGGGCACTCATGAATCTCAAGAGCATGTGCAGACGGATGAACACGGAAAACAAACCGACACCCAAGGTGACACCAACATGCATGAAGACGAAACATTTGAAGCAACGGCATACACCTTGGCAAACAAAAAGTTATATCGCACCATGGAAAAAGTTTTGGCACGTAAGAAGTTAACTGAGGAAGAGAGCCAAGCACTTATAGAACAAGAACTCGTCACAGGCGGTTTCGAAGAAGTATACATCAAAGGTTTCAAAGAACTTGTTAAATCTGTGGGATCTAACGAAGCATTAAGATATTTGCAGAGAAAACCACTTCCGCAATTTGACCCCCAATGAGTACGATTATTATCAAAGTCAGGTCAATACATTCGTGTACCCGCAGGTGGCCAATCTTCAGAATAGGCTAGGGAATCCCGCCTCATCCCTGAAGGATTTTTGGCAAAAGAGACGATTGTCATTGACTCCCTGCCCCACACTACTACTGTACCTATCACCGCTATGACCGAAGTACCCACCACCCCACCCACTCCTCTTTCACCTCCCATCTCTCCAGTCTCCCCTGTACATCCAATCTCTCCCATACCATCCACATCTTTTGATAGTGCCATAGTAGAAGCCTTTGTCACCTCCATCCCTCTTACCCTGTCCATACCCACTCAACCTAGTCTACCCCCTAGGACTTCTACCCTTCTATCCAGTCCATTTCTCCATCCATCCTTCCCATCTTTCCCCGCACCTCCAAGACCCCTTTTTCCATTTCTACCCCTGTTGACTTTCTCCCCTGTATCACCTCCCAGACCCACCGCATTTCCGCTTTCCCCTTTCCACCAAGGAGTACAAGAGACCCCTCTATAAATTACTCTTCAACCTTTGTAAACCCTGTATTTACACCCACGCACACACCCACTGTCACCCCACTATTCACGGTCACCGCACTTGATACCACATCCAATGACATGGATATATCACCGCCGACTACACCACCACTCACTTCCTTCATGATACCACCATATTTAGGCACCTCAATGTTTTCCACAATCACCACTGCATCCACATTTCCCTCCCCATTTCCCATTCCCCTTGCATCGCCACACACACACACAACATCTACATTCAGCCCACCATTAATATTATCACCCGCTATAGACACCGCATTTCGTCATATGTTCACCTGCATGACTCAAGTGAGAGATGAATTTACATCTCTTGGAGCCAGCTACCAGACGCTGCAGAAGACAACCAACGATTTACAGTCGCAGCTCAATTCACTATCCATCGAGAATGCCTCATTAAACACCCGCTACCAAGAGCTATGAGAGGCATATCATAAACTTGAACTAGAAAATGACATAAAGACAAAAGAGTCCATCACTGACATAGATAACTTGTTAAGGGTGCAGACTATTCGCAATGCGACACTTACTAGGAACATGGGACTGCTCAGATGCCGCTTGGCAGCAGCTAAAGAAGAAAATCAACATCTACAGGAAGAGAACAGAGAGAGTTTGGAAGTTGCTCTAGATCAACCAGACCAACCGTTGAGCCCCAGTCGCTTTAAAGTTGTTCCTTTAGAATCTATGAAAATGTTACTCAATGATCATGTCAGATTGCTAGATGAATACGACATCCTGAACGAGGAGTTCCAGAAGCTCAAAGAAAATCACAAATTGCTCCAATTAAGAGCACCTATAGAGCAAGGACCACCAGCTCCTACGTACCCTTCTCCTCAAATCATAGAGGAACTCAACGCATTACAGGCTCAGGTATCAACTCTTCAATCACGGATAGCGATATATGAAGCACCCCCAGGCCAGACTCCCCACCGGAACTACCAGAAGAGGAAGAAACAGTGACTATTCCGGTGGAGGAAACTTTTGAAGAAGCATATGAACCCCAACACATCCCAGGCAGACGAGTCATGGCCAAAGGCCAAACGACTTTTGAACTTCCCACTCCCGCATGGATGAAGACAATTGAAGAACTTGGAAGAACCCACTCAGCATGGGTAGAAGCTCAGTTACATGCAATGGCAATGATCGAAGAATGAATTTTACAATCACCATATTTTGCTCACTTGGCCCCTCGCAGATACATATCTGGGCATGAGCTACAATACAAACCCTATTTTATGTTAATGGCAGAATATCAGTTGGCCATAGAGAAAGAAACAGGCAAGAAACACTCTCACGCTACTCAATTTGAGCCTGACAATTTGCCACTGGATGCGCAGCGAGAAGAAATCTATCAACCATATTGGCAGAATGATTTATTACAAGCATATCCAGAAATGGTGAGTACTTGGGCCAAGGCACCATTCCACTTGAAGTACAACCCATGTTGGGGACCCATGCCACGACGTCGCTCTTGGAAGGCATTTGCAATTAAAGTACAGAACAACAAGCAATGCCAGGATTGGCTCAATTACCCGTACTTCACTCCACCCACAGGATCACCAACAGTTGGATACATGATGGCCACGATTCGCCACTGGCTCCCCCGCTTAAAATATATGGACGATGTAGCAGCGCATATGAATGTCAAGATATTTGACATGATGCAAATGGTATTCAAAGTCTTCCGTCCCGTCAAGGCACCACATGTGGACACCCCAGGTTTAAAAGCATGGCAACCAAGATCTACCATATGACATGAGCATGACACCATCGCTCCAGGTGTGTTACGCCTGGCACTGTCAAATTAAATACTTACCGGCGTGCTATAAGTAGACCTTCGAAGAGATGTTCATGACCGGGTTTTGGGAATATCACTTAGAGGTGTTCATAAGCAGGCCGACACATCTACTGCAATTATTTGCCTGTGAACAACTAGTGTAATCCACACATTATCGACTCTCGCCATCAGACGAACCGCAACCCATTGATTGGGAGAAACTCGAGGCAGATCTGGCCCGAGGAATTCGCATATCTGAACACACCCTCGCTCAAGACCTCCTATAGAATTACATCCAACAAATCCCGCAACAAGGTTCTCTCAAGGACGACAGAAGCGAGAGGGAGGGGGGTGTTGGCAATAGTCAGAGGCATAGAAGACGCAGAAGCATGTGAAGATAGAGCATGACGAAGTAGCCGGGAGCCAGTCGGATCATTTTTTCAAACAACTATGTTTTATATTACTTTTTCAAAGACTCAATAGTGATTCTCATCACTTTTGTACCATATGTAACATAGAAAAACCCTTTTTGTAATTTATAGCTCCATTTTGTGCAAGCCGAGGTGTCCTTGAGCTTGAGGAGCTTAGGTAGAATGAGCATACCAATTTTGGTTATTTTTAGACACCGTTTACCCTTTCAAATAGCACATAGAACCTATTTTTTAACTATGCCGGTCACTAGATGTGAAACCAGTCAAAACTAATCTAAAAACTATAAATAGAGCTAGAGAGCTCATTTTTTTGGTTAGATTGTTTGAGAAGAGAAGAGCTTAGAGCTATTTTGAGCTTGTAAGAGTGTTCTTGAGTAATAGAGTTGATTTCCTACCTTCCATTGTGTCTTGCTTGTCTCTTCGTTGTGTGTGTGCATCTCTATGCTTCTCACCATCACTCTCACTTCATCTCATATTCACGATCTTCATATCACTCCTATCTCTTCTGCGGATTGACATTAAGGAGGTGGAGGTTCTTAACGTGGTTCTCACCATTGTGCTAGACCAACAGTATGATAGTTACATGGCTTGTCATTGTACCTACATGACCTAGGTAATACAAGATACTGAACCGACTTGCTTTGAAGATGCAATTGAAAATGTAGATTGGGAAAAAGCTATGGATGAAGAGAAGGCTTCACTTTATGGAAACGCAACATGGAAGCTGGTTCCATTGTTGCAAGGAAAGGAGGCCATACATGGCAAGTGTGTTTACAAGGTAAAACAATGGTAGCATAAGCAAGTATAAAGCATGATTGGTAGAAAAAGGATATGCGTAGACATATGGCATTGATTATGAGGAAATGTTAAGCCCTATAGATAAAATTTCTACTATCAAAGCACGTGTTGCATTGGCTACAGGAAGAGGATGGACTTTGCATCAAATGGATGTGAAGAGTGCTTTCCCACATGGTGACTTAAAGGAAGAAGTACACATGGACAAACGACAAGGATATGAAGACTTAAAGCACCCAGAATATGTTTGTAGGTTGCAAAAAGCTTTGTATGGGCTTAAACAAGCCCCTTGTGCTTGGCATGCAAGGATTGTTGACTACTTAACCACCATTGGATTCTCTATCTGTGATGCAAATTATTCATTATATGCAGGGAAGATTGATGAGCGCATCTTGATTGTGGCTATTTATGTTGATGACTTGATTATAGTTGGTGATAATGAAGCAAGCATTAAAGAGGTAAAGCAACTCCTTATGCAAGAATTTGACATAAAAGATATCGATGTGTTGTGCTATTTCTTGGGCATTGAGTTTATACATACAAAAACATGTATATGGATGCCGCAAAGGGAATATGCCTTGATTATGTGGCAGAAGTATGGTATGGCTGATTATAAGCCGATTTCTATGTCATTATACCATAATTTGAAGTTGGATACTACATCAAGTGAAGCATTGGAAAATGCTACTATGCACAAGAAAATTGTGGGAAGTTGGATATATCTCAGAATTACAAGGCATGATCTAAGTTACATTGTTGGACTTGAAAGTCAACTTATGCAGGTTCCCAAGAAACCACACTTAAATGCTTTGAGATGCACTTTATGATATGTAAGTGCTACTTTGGATTATGCATTTTTTATGAAGCTGGTGTAGCATTTCAGGTTCATGGATACACAAATGTAGATTGGGCTAGTAATATTCTAGATAGAAGATCTACTAGTGGCTTTCTATTCTCACTTGGAAGTGCACCTATTACATGGAGCAATAAGAAGCAACCCACTATTGCTTTGTGGAGTACAGAGGCTTAGTATAGAGGTGCTGCAATGACAACATGTGAAGCATCATGGCTAGAGATGCTACTTGCAGGTTCATGTGTGGGAGTGTAAAATCCTATCACCATCTATTGTGATAACCTTAACAGCATACAATTAGCACAAAATCCTATTTTTCATGCTAGAACAAAACATATCTAGGTGCATTATCATTTCATTAGGGAAAATGTATTAGTAGGTGATATTGACCTTGTTTATGTGAGGACAATTGAGCAGGTTGTTGATATTTTTATTAAAAGACTTGGAGCTGAGAAGTTGAAGATGTTTCAAATGATGGTTCAATTACAAGACATGGCATTGAGCTTGAGGGGGACTGTTGAGATATCAAGCTTAATAGGTGATGATCTAGGATGACATGTATCACTTTTTCATTTATGTAACATATATAGTGGTCATGCAAGTATATGTCACGGATGCTTCATTGAGGTTTACTAGATTTATCTACCGAGAGTGATGGCCCATTTGTTTCTTCCCAGCTCACTCATTTGTAGACATTAGGATTTTCCTTATGTATTGCTCTCTATATATTGCACTAGTTTTATTGTTGTTTTAGATCATTCTTGTATATTCCTTTTATGTAATAGAAGAATAAGAAGAAGAAGATTATTCTTCCTTGCCTCAATCTGTGTGTGTGGTCTTTTTTGAGTGTGAGAGTTTGTGAGCGAGCTTTGTTCCTTATCTCCTTGCTGGTGATAGTGATCCTCCCTTGGGATAAAACAATCCAAGTAGCCGAGTACCACTCAAGTAGCAAAAGATGCACTTAACCGCCAACCAATGCTTGACACTTGCATAATGTGTAAACTTTCTCATCTGTGAGATAGAAAACTGAATATCTGGTTGAGTAATGCATTAGTAAATCAAGCATCCAACAGCCTATTGATAGAGAACAACATAAAATGCATCTCCAACATCATGAAGACTCAACAGTAAACCTATCTCCATAGGAGTGGCAATAGGTTTGCACTCTTCAAGGCCAAAATGGTACAATTAATGTCAATATATTTTGTTTGACACAAAGCTACTTTGCCATCAACTTCATAAATTGAATGCCCAAATAATGATGCAAATGCCCCAAATATGACATCTCAAATGAGGCATGCAAATCAGCCTTAAAATCGGCAATATGCTTCTCATTAGGACCAATGAGTAGCATGTCACCAACATAGACAAAAATGTTTAGAGGCACATCATTTGCATGCTTAATGTATAAGGTGGTCTTAGGTGGACTATTCTCAAAACCATGTCCAATCAAGTAGGCATGTATCTTTTCATACCAAGCACATGATGCTTGTTTCAAACTATGTAATGCCTTTTTCAACTTATAAACCTTGTTTTCATGCCCTTTCTACACAAAACCATGGGGCTGAAAAACATACACTTCTTCATCCAAGCCACCATTCAAAAATACTATTTTAATGTCCAAATGATGTATGTTCCAACCATGATGAGTTGCAAGTGCATAGATGCTACAAACAGTAGTCATTCAGCATGTAGGTGCAAAGGTCTCATCAAAATCAATGCCTCTTTCTTGAGCATAACCTTTTGCAACAAGCCTAGCCTTATACCTATGAACTATTCCATCAGGCTTAAACTTCAGCTTGTATACCCACTTATTACCAGTGGCCTTCTTGCGAGGAGGTAAGAAACATAAAGAACAGGTACCATTTTTCATAATACCATCATATTCTGATTGCATAACAGCCAACTTTGTGTTTCAACAAACAAAAGAGGCTCATTCTTATCACAAAGACTAGAGGCAGCCATAGCATATCAATCTGATGCAAAAGAAGCACTATGAGAGCCTGAACAAGTACAATATGATAGAGGTGCATCTAATTTGCTATCCCGTTAAGTCTACACCTATCCTTTAGGCATAGATTTTATCTCTTCTATATCAATTCTCTCATCAATAAGTACATCAAGTAAACCTGCATTAAAAGAGGCTATGTTTGTGTTTCATCAAACAAAAGAGGCTCATTCTTATCACAAAGACTAGAGGCAGCCATAGCATATCAATCTGATGCAAAAGAAGCACTATGAGAGCCTGAACAAGTACAATATGATAGAGGTGCATCTAATTTGCTATCCCGTTAAGTCTACACCTGTCCTCTAGGCATAGATTTTATCTCTTCTATATCAATTCTCTCATCAATAAGTGCATCAAGTAAACCTGCATTAAAAAAAAATGATCTACATCATCATGTGAAGCATGTAAAGGATAAGAAATCACCTCATTTGGACCAGCGCTAGACTGTCCACTTATAAAAAGAGGCAATAAAGTATCATACACATCTTTGGAGCTATTTGATGTCTCCCTACTACATGAAAGTAATGGTTGAATAGGATCTTCCACAAAAACAACATCATTGCTAACCAAAATGCATTTATTCAATGGATGATAGAGACAATAGCCTTTGTTTTTAGAACTGTACCCAACAAAAATACATTGCACTGCTTTATCATCCAATTTCTTGTATTGTTGTTCATGCACTAATGCACATGCCAAAAAACCAAATACACATAGGTGAGAAACAAATGGCTTGTGACCATGCCAAGCCTCATATGGAGTGATAGACTATAATGCTTTAGTGGGACAGCTATTAAGTACATACATTGCACACATAAGAGCCTCGAGCCGAAAACTATGTGCTAAGCCTGACTCTTAACCATGCACCTTGCCATCTCCATGAGTGACTTGTTCTTCCTTTTCACAAATCCATTTGGTTGAGGTTTATACAACACTTTACACTGATATTTCATCCCACATTCAGTCAAAAATGCATTAAAATCAGAAGACATATATTCCCCCCCTCGATCAGAATGAAGGGTGCTCATTTTACATGCTAACAAATTTTCAACTAAAATCAGAACCTTTTTGAAGCACATAAATACTTTGGAATTTGCTTTCATGGATATACCCATGCATTCCTAGAAAAATCATCAATGAAATTCATGAAATAAAGATAGTTCCCAAAAGAAGGTATTTGCATAGGACCACAAACATCACTATGAACAAGCTGCAATTTCTAAGTAGCTCGTATTATATTGAACCATATTTTGGAAGGCAGGAATGTTGTATTTTTCCCAAAATACAGCCTTCACAGACATGTTTACCAAGTGCCTCAAGTTTGGGTAGACTATTCAAGTTGACTATGTGGTTCCACCAAAATTGCAATTGTCTCATCTCTGAGGCATCGTAAGTATTGAAATGAAAGTTTGATGTTAGCAATCTATTCCTTATGAAAAATGGCACACTTTAGGCACAAAAATCATTAAAAGATCTTACTTCTACCTCGATTTACAAGAGAACCTATTTTTCATAACTTTTGTGAAATCTCTATTGAAACTGATCTTGTTGATAAATATTGGATTCCATTGATGAAGAAGGGGCTATGGTCTTAGACTACTTCTCAGATTGACAATTTAAAGCATTTAAGGTTGTTGTTTCCTTTATACTATAATGGTTGGAAAGGACAACTCCAAAGTACAACAAACAGCCCTAGCCTAGCAAAGTACTAAAAGAAGGGAACAGTGCGGTCCTTCTTTGAGGAGCAAGCATCGCACCACTACCACTTCTTGGGGCCCCAAAAGAGGTGAGATAATGGTCCAGCCTCCCATGCCCAAAGTTTCCAACCTGGAAGAGTCTGAATGTCCATCCAATTAGGGTCAATGAGCCAATCCCATCCACACATGCCAACCACTCGAATCCAATGAAAGCTATAGTCTAGAATGATCTTAGGATTCACCAAAGAGTAGATCATTTGTCCCTCATCACCGATCTCGAAGAAGATAGTCCCATCCTGATAGATTCCTCGGGCAGCAATCAAGTCTCAGTCCAAGTAAAGGCCCCAAGCCAAGCCGCTTGCAGCTAAGAAACACCCTAAGTGATCAAGTTCGTCGAGATTGCAGCCTCAACATCCCTAATTATCTGAGATATGCCACGCATCCCCATACAACAGTCATGCTGACACTCAACTAGGAGGCTCTAAAAACGAAGCCACTGCACCACACTATGCCCAAGGCTGCTAGAGAGCTCCCTTCAGGAGACATGTGGATGAGAACCAACCATGCTCATTTTTTACCAAATTTTGACTGTTTGTATCTTTGATTTTGACCATGGTTGACTTTGTTTGCGGTACTATCTCAAAGTCTTTAGTTTGAAGCTCTTCATCTCTATCAATCTCAATTTTTTCACAAGATAATCTATTCGTCAAATCTTCAATATCTTCTCAATAGTTAATTTGATCAAGCAATTTCAATATTCTTTTCACAAAGTTAATTTGTTCTTCTCACTCTTCTCATCCAAGTACTACTTGGAAGGATAGAGACATTATGAAAAATTCTTAAATAATGATCATCTTTATAAGAAATATTGCTCGTAGTCCCTTGATGATAAATTTAATTTCTTAATTTCAAAATATGGAGAGAGGATCTCGCCGACATTCACCCCTACTAAACCTGCACATCGTCCTTGATGGGCCAATCCTGAAATCACTTTTTTGCTTCAAAGATAAGTCATATTTCATGGAGAGATTGAATTTGAAATCATTTATCAAGTGCATGGGAAGATAAATAATGTGCCAATGCAAGGCCGTATGATGTAGCCCTATTAATTGCATACTTTGAAAATGCATAGGTAAACAAATATGGTGCAAACATTAGGGTAAATGGCATTTGATGGTGAAGCTTGTGTGCTCACTCACATACATATCAATGTGCATGTACATAAATCCTTACAATCACTCTGTGTGCATAGGTAAATCTCAATATGTGCCTCGATGCAAGGTCAAGTAGTGAGACTCTACCATACATACTCTATGTGCAATTTCAATTAATTATGGTGCATAAGGGGTAAGAGGATGTCAATAATGAGGTACTCCAGAATTTTTTATGTCTATTCTTAAATTGGATGTCATCTTTTTTATTTGTTTAGAAGTGTACGTAGATTGTGTAAGCTAAAGAAACAGACATATGTGTATATACATTGGTTTATGCATACTCCAAATGCAAAATAGAATCAATATGGTGCAAATAATGGAGATTAGAAAAAGAAGACTAAAAATGCATTAAACTCAACACTCAATTCCTCAGTTAAACAAATCTCTAAAATCACTCAAACTCTATAGATTTTCTCTATCTTCACAAATAGATTTTTGAAGAAGATTCTCCAAGAATTTTTCTTATTTCATAGAATCATCAAGCATTAGTACCAAAAAATACATTTTTTTACATAGCTTCCTCACTACACATTCTCTCATAAAGTCCTAGACAACATTTGTTGCACAATAAATCTTCATGGATCATCTTTGGTACCTATTCATTGTATGCAAGATATTACCATGTATCAAACTCAAAAACATAATTAATCATTTTTCATAAACATAATGTAATGCAAAGCTAAACAAAAATTTTTATTCCTCATCTAAAGATGTATCATCCTCGTTGTCATATTCATCCATGAATTTCTTCATTTGATGGATATTCTAGTATCTCTTCAAAATCTTCATAATCATTACCTTCTCGTCATTTGAACAACTTTACTCTTTTCGTGGCAAAAGGAACTTTAAAAATAGTATTATCCAATTCCATCAAAATGTATGTATTATTATCATTCACTACCAAGATGAGAGATAGCCACCCTCCATCAAGTAGATGTAGAAGTAGCACATCCAAATCCTTCAAAGTCTTTGTAGCTCAAGCGTAAGCACCACCTCCTTTACTTGTCAATCCACGGAGACATGAGGACCGGTATGAAGACCACAAGCAAGTGAAGGCACAAGTGCGTGAGTGAAAGCATACAAACACGCACACACATACACACACACGTGCACAAGGTAAGATCAAAGAGAGGAACAATGGGAAGCCTTGATTGCAAAAGAGTTCTCTTACAAAAGCTCTATTCTCTGACAAGCTAACCTCAAAAATGAGCTCTCTAGCTCTTTTTATAGTTTTTTGACTAGTTTTGGCCCTGTCCAGACCTAGTGTCCGGCCTAGTTAAAAATTACGTTCCAGGGCTTATTTGAGGGCTCAAACGAAGTCTAAAAATTATGAAAATTGGTAGGATGATACTTCTAATACTCCTCAAGCTCAAGGACTCCTCAGCTTGAACAAAATGGAGTTATAAAAATAGAAAATGGTATTTACAATGGTTTTTAGTGATGGAAATCACTATTTTTGTAGGGGATTCTTCTAAAAATTTGACATGTACTTCTTGGAGCTCCCTACTTGCTCCTTCTTGTTGTGTGTGTCCACCTTTCTGATGTGCTTCCATGCTTGTGCTTGACCTTGAGTTCCAACACTCCCCCCCCTCTCGAGTCTGTCGTCCCTAACAGACCCTTGTTGTAGTGGTTGTTCCAAGTAGTGCTTTGAGAGGGAGTGTCCCTTTTGTATGAACAAAAGTCATCTGGCTTCCAGATGTGGCAGGGTTGGTTGTCAGGTTCTTCATCTGTCACTGCGAGCCTTTGCAAGTTGTAGTGCCTTGGTATGTACTTCTTCGTTGGATACCAGCATGACTGTGTTGTTGTGAGTCTCCATTGATGTCCTCTAGATCTTCCAAAGTTGATGTTCATAGTATTCATGCTAAGTACTCATAACCCATAATGGATGATGGGTAAGTTTGTTCATGCATGGGCTGAGGAAAATATGTGCCTTGTGCATGGCCTTGTAATGTAGCCCTATGCATGCTTACTTGGAAAATGCATCGGAAGAAGTATGGTGCAAAAATTGGCGTTCTTGAGCTAAGTGCTCAAGGGTATGTTGACGAAGAGGTTTCCTAAGCTATCATGGTTATGATGTTTCCAAAGTAAAGATACTTACCATGGAGAAGGTCGATTGATGTTCATCTCTTCGTGTTGTACTCTTGGCCTTCGGGATGGAACATTGTTGATGAATGTCCGTGTTGATGGTCCACTGATGAGATCTTTGGGTGGCTGATCCTGTCTCCTCATAAGCAGGAGTCTTCTCATCTAGTATACATACAAAGATTTGTAGGGTACCAGAACTACCCCTTGCAGATATCTCCCTGGATGCTCTCGTACATGTAGTAGTTAAGCCTCGCTCAAGTTGCGAACCTTCCAGCTCTTCACTCCTACCATGGTAAGAGGAAACCATAGTTGTGGATGCCATTTCATGCCAAGTTCTTGACATCTACCAGATAAGGCAGCAGTTATATCATCTGCTAGCCGAGACACACTTCTATCAAAACTGATAACTGCCCAATAATCAATGGTTCCACCTTCAACTAAGCATGACTCATTCACGTTCCATGAACCAAACCTGGGAACAAACTCTCTCTCTCTCTCTCTTTCTTCTCTCTCTTTTTTTTTCTTTTTCTCTTTTTTTCTCTTTTTCTCTTTTTTTTGTTTTTTTTCTTTTTCTTTTTTTTTTTTTTTGAGGAACAATGTCACCAAACAAGATGATAGATGTTAGTATCAGAAAATAAAATTGACATATGTCAATGTGCTCTTGTGCATGGGACTCTCAAATGTGTCTATGCACGGCCATGTAGTGTGGCCCTATATTAATGCATACTTTGGAAATGCATAACCTGAATGGTGGAAAAGACAGGGTTGTGCAAGGAGCACATGGTTGTCGCTCGTCGAGGCTTTTGATGTTACTTGTAGATGCTGACACCGGCTTTGGTGGAGGTATCCATTGGATCGTGAAATGATGTAATCCTCCTTATTGGGGTCCATCTTAGAATAGCATTTGACACTATAGAGATCACTTCAGTCGTCTTCATCTTTGGATGCTTTTTGAACTGTGGTATCTTGTGTGGTTGGTGCTTTGGTTCGATGGAGGCTATATGTACTTTTGGCTTCCAAACCCATACCCTTTTTGCATCTCTTCCTACTATGGTTGAAGAGTTGATGTGATCTTCTTTCGGTCTCTGTATGCGATTCTTACCCTTTCCTATTTGTGGCTTCTTTGTTGAGACCTTTTGCATGTGGGTGAACATAGGTTGCTATGGATATAAGAGCTTCTTAGGTACCCACATCTGTAATAGCCCTTATTGAGCTGCAACTAATTTCTTAGGCACCCAAACTTGTCGGATACCTTGTGGTTGAGCTTGTCCGAGCTTCTTCCTTCATCTTCTGGCCTGGTTGGCTTGCCTGGATGGGATTTGTGGGGGCAAGGCTGGTGGTTGCTCTCCTTTGCGTACCCAGATCTGCTTCATGCCTGACACTACTTTCCTCTGGAAATCCCATTGTCTATTTGATATAGCAGTTGTCCTGTTCTGTTGTGCTTGCCTTGTTGGTTGAGTTGTAGTGGTGGCATTAGTCCTTGCACCAGAGGAGGAGTCTGCTTGTCTTTGAACATGTTCTTCCATGATTGAGTTCTCCTGCAACATAGAGCTTTTGATGCATACAACATCTTTTTTGCTAAGATTAGTCCTAAGAGAACTACAAGATGTGACATCTGGATTCGTGAGCATGCCATTCTCTAGTTCTAATTTAAAGCATTGGCCTTGGACCCAAACTTGAAGAAGTTGACTTCTTAGGTTCAAGTTGACTGCATTGTCATAAATCCAATCTTGTCCTAAGACAAGTGGTTCTGTAAGGTTCTCATCTTGACACACGAGCACTTTGACTTTCATTGGAACATCTTGAAGGTAGATGGGAAGTTCCACCTCGCCCAAACAAGGGGTTTCCACACCTCCCAATCCTATGAGATAAGCTTCTATGGGATTGATGTTCAACTGCAAGTCTTGGCAGTAGGAAAGTCTAACTGCACTACTGGCTGCACCTGAGTCAATCAATGCTTTCATAGTCCTTGCACCCTTTCCTTGTCCTATCTCTATGGTCACAAAGGGACGTCGGTCAATGACTTGAGAAGTCGCTATGCCTGATTTTTGGCACATATCCATGTGATATTTTGGGGCTTTTGAGTTGACATCTAGGCCTAGTCGCTTTAACTTATTTCGCCTTATGCACTC
Source organism: Ceratopteris richardii (assembly GCA_020310875.1). Taxonomy (NCBI): domain Eukaryota; kingdom Viridiplantae; phylum Streptophyta; class Polypodiopsida; order Polypodiales; family Pteridaceae; genus Ceratopteris; species Ceratopteris richardii. The sequence continues at coordinate 35,562,225 of CM035441.1, read as the reverse complement.
TCTAGCCTCTGCTTGTGCCTCTTCTCGAACCCTTAACTCCTCTTCTTTTCATTTCTTAGCAGTGTTGAGTCTCATTATCATATCCTCTGTCAGAGGTTCTTGATACAACTTGACTCTACATCCACTAATGTAGTTTGGCAAGATGTCTCCTTCTAAAGTGGCCAATTGAACCGCACCGCTAGTGGAAATTCTGTTAATGATCATGGGTCCATATCCTCGTTTTTCTAACTTGCACGCATGCTGCTTTAGTGTATAGACTAACACTAGGTCTCCCTCTTTTATTCCCTTATCCTTGATGTGTGCATCAAAGTATGCCTTTTGCCTTTTCTTTGCAGCATAGATATCTGCTACTGCTCGTAGCCTTGTCTCACCTAAGCGTTCTAGATCAAAGATCCTAGAGGACAATTCATGTCCATTCCACTCATGTTCTTGTGCTACTTTTAAGGCTTGGATGAGAAAGTCCAATGGTAGCACAATATTTTGTCCGAAGACCATCTGAAATGGGGTGGTGTTGAGTACTGTTTTGTAGGCAACTCGATAAGCCCAAACAACATGATGAAGTTGTTTGTCCCAATCAGAGCGTTTATTATTTACCAATTTTGTCAATACGTTACAGAGGATCTTATTGGTGCTCTCGGCTTGTCCGTTAGCTTGTGGGTGATAGGGGGCAGACTTCTTATGTATTACCAAGAATTCTTGGAGAAGATTTTCAATGAATTCATTCAAGAAGTGTGTGCCTCTATCGCTCACTAACTCTATTAGTAGCCCATATCTCGTGAACACATTCTCGAATAAGAACTTAGCCGTAGTCTGAGCATCATTCTTTGTTGTGGCTTTCACTTCTACCCACTTTGTAAGGTAATCTGTGGCTACGATATTATACTCTGCATGGGAGTTTCTAGCTAGGGGGTTAATAGGACCTATGAAGTCTATGCCCCACTTTGAAAATGCACGCCCTCCCATCATTGGCCTCAAAGGCATCTCGTCTTTTCTAACTGGATATTGTGCACGTTGGCATGTGTCACATTTCTTCACATAGGTATGTGCATCCATATGGAGAGTGGGCCACCAAAGTCCTGAGAATAGAATGGTCTTGATCACTCGGTCAGGACCAAAATGTCCACCTGCAACACCACTGTGTGTAGTCTCTAAGACTTTCAAATAGTCTGATTCATGAACGCACAGTCTTAAGTAACCATCTTTGCCTCTTCGGTATAAGTTGTCTCCTACTAAGGCATAGCCTTGAGCCTCTTGCTCCATGCTTCGTCTTCTTGCTAGACTAGCCTCTTTGGGTAAGGTTCCCGATCTCATAAACTCTACCAATGGAGCACTCCAATTAGGAATTAATGACACTTGATAAAGGGTGGCATGCTCCACTGGTGGTCTCTCTCTGCACATTGGACAATTCTTAATCCACTCATGTATTTCTTTGTCCATGCTAGGTCAATACACTCCGAAACGTTTCAGATTTTGTAATGTGTGTTGTTTAGAATAATGATTTCCTAGCAATCCTTCATGAGCTTGTTGCAACCAACTACTATGTTCATCGTCCTCAACACAACAAGCTAATACACCCTCAGTATCTTGTTTGTACATGCTTCCTACCAATATGTGATATTTTTGTGATTTTACAATTCCTTCTGGTGATGTTTTCACATTCTTATTTGCAGGACCGAAGGTTAGGACTGGTACCAACTTATTTGCCCATTTAGGAACAAATTCTAAATTGAATAGATAAGCATCGAGTAATTCGTCAGACACTCCTTGCGGTGACTCTCCTGAAGTGATGCGAGAAAGGTGATCTGCCCGAAGGTGGGCTCTACCTTTCCTGACAACAACTTCAAAGTCATATTCCATTAGTAAAAGGAACCATCTTACTAAGCACCTAGTATTGCAGGGTTTATTGACCAAATATAACAAAGCTTGATAGTGAAAAACTTGAACTTGTTGGCCAATAAGTAGTGTCTTAACTTCTTCACAGCATATACCATGCCTAAGCCCTCTCGCTCAGTTGTAGTATAGTTTCGTTCAGCTGCGGTGAGTTGTCTACTAGCATATGCTATGGGCAAATCTAAGTTTCCTTCTCCTATGGGTTGTGCTAGCACACATCCTATGGCGTGATTGGATGCATCCACATGGACATGGAATGGTTTATTCCAATCAAGAGTGGTCAGTATTGGTGTTGTGCACAAACGTTTCTTCAGTTCGTTGAAAGAATTCTCGCATTCGTTGTTCCACTCAAAATTAGACAACAAGGCATAAAGGGGTCTAGTTATGATCGCATACATGTGGATAAACCTACGGTAATATCCACAATGGCCCATAAAGGCTTGTACCTCTTTAACATTCCTTGGCCTTGGCAGTTGCGCTATGGCTCGTACCTTATCTTCATCTGTTGAGATTCCATTCTTAGAAACAATATGACCTAAGATTTTACCTTGACACACCATGAACACACACTTTTCTGGGTTCACACACACTCGATATTCTCTACACTTATTGAAGATTTGTCTGAGCTCAGGGATGTGGTATCTTCTTTCTTGGGAATGGGCACATAAATCATCCACATACACTTCTAAGCTCTTCCGCAAGAACTCTTTGAAGACATGACACATGAGCCTTTGGAATGTTGTAGGTGCATTGGTGAGCCCAAATGGCATCACACGAAATGCAAAGATTCCCCACTTTGTGGCAAAAGTTGTTTTGTGTTGATCTTCTGGGGCAATGGCTACTTGATTGTAACCTGAAAATCCATCAAGAAAGCTATAAACTTCCTTGCCTGCAACACGCTCCAATAGGTGTTCCGTGATTGGAAGTGGATAACTATCTCTGATCGTAGCGGCATTAACTTTTTTAAGGTTAATACACACTCGCAACTTTCCGTTCTTCTTGGGCACCACTACAATGGGGGACACCCATTCAGTATGCTCAATCTCATAGATGAATCCAGCTTCAATCAACCTATCAATTTCTTCTTTTATTTTGGCTGCATATGTATCATTATATGTGTAGGGCTTCTGTTTGGTGGGCTTGGCATCAGCAGTCATGGGGATAGTGTGAGAGCAAATTCTTGGATCTACCCCTTTCAAGTCTCTATAGTGCCAAGCAAACACATCCCTATATTCCCTTAATAGAGCTACGAGCTCCATTTCTTCTCTTGCACTCAGGTCATCTCCTATATATGTGCATCTTTCTTCGTTCTCTTCAATGGTCACTACAATTTTCTTGGTCTTTTCTTTATTATCATATGATTCTCCTATGATGGCCTCTCTCTTAGGCATTCGTACCAAAATTTTGCGGTCGTCAACTTCATATTTCTTGAAGTTTTCTGGTACTTCAAACAATGATTCCTCCTCTTTGTGTTTCACTGCTTTTCTTTTCTTTTTCTTTTGACTGCTCTCACTTCCATCCTTTGAATTTACTGTTTTAATACTTGTGAGAGGTTCTTCTTCTTTCTGGGTGAACACTCCTATATCTTCTAGATAGTGCTGCTCTGAGTTAAAGCAACTATCCGTCACAATGGACTCTATATCATTGTCATTCTCTTCTTCTTCTATGACATCACTAGGGTCACATTCTTCTAGCAAGGGCTGGCACATGAACACTGAAATATCATAACCCTCCTCATCACAATGAGGTATCCATTGTTCTTCATTGACAGCAATGTCCATGGTGGCTAAGATTTCAGGCCAGCCATGAGGCTCAAATTCCTCATCTGGAAAGATCATCGGTGTGTAGGCTGGGTCTCTAACTGGTCTATCTCCTGGCGAAGCTCCTTCTTCTCTTGCCTTTAAACGTTTTTCCTCTTCCTCTGCGACCTTGCACATCCACAAATGAGTATCTTCATGCAGCCATGATGGATCAGGTGAACTTTTAGAACGCACGGAGATAGAATCTTCTTTCGCTTTGTGGATAGGATTCCACTGTAGGGGTGGCACATCTCTGAAGTTGTAATCCTTCAAATTGACCTTGGTGGTGACCCCTAAGTGTTGTAAGTACAAGGAGTTGGTTCCCCAATCCTGTACTATTTGCAATTGTCATAGGAAGGGTCTTCCTAGGATCATCTCATAGACATTATTTTTCTCAAAGTCACATATAGGAAATGTATGTTCAAACTCTACACCACAAGTGGTTAGAGTTATCCCTTCGAGCAATCCTAGAGGTCTTTCAAAATGACCGTCAGCCATTTGAAGCTTCATTCTAGTTGGTCTTAACGTGGGTTTGCCCCATTGCTTCCACAAGGAGGTGGTCGCAATAGCAACACCAGCACCTGAATCTATGATTGCTTTGATTGTGTAACCTTGGTAGGTGATTGGAAGATAAGTATTACCTTCTTCACCCTCACACATGTCCCCTATTTTGTCTAGAGGTATCTCTGGTACTTTTTGCTTAGAGCCTGCTTTTGGCATTTTGGAATCAAGTTCTGGAACTTGATCCTTGACATGATCCCATAGTTCAGGTTTTGCTTTTAACAGCTCTTCTACCGTGAGATGACATTGAACCTTAGTGTTCTTCACGACATCAGTGTTCCTTGGAACCACTGAGTCTTCATTTCTTACCAGTATTGTGGGAGCTCTAATCTGGAGAGATTCAGATTCCCATGGGCCTGGAAATTGAGGCAGTTCTTCTAAGGTATTAGATTCAAAATCTATCCTTTCGTCTTCTTGTTGCTCAACTTGATCTCCGTAAATGGATGGAATGTCTTGGGGAAATTGATCATGAAGATCATCAATCTCAGGAATAGGAGGGGAATTACCCTTCTCCTTGGCCCATTTCTCTTCTTGTATTTCCTGCAAGAACTCTTGAGAGTATTATTGAATTGAAGGAGGTATTCCTGGATCCGTGGAATTAGGAACATAAGCTCCCATTGGTGGTGAGCTTCCTCTTTCAATAACTGGTTGAGCCTTTGGAGGTAAAGGAACTTGTGGTTTGTTTACCAACTGCTCTAATCTTTCTAGTAAGCCCTGGAAATGCAAATCCAGTTTGACAGAGTTTGTTTGATTGAACTTTTGACTCGTCTCAAGTATAGCTTGGGCTTGTTCTACAATTTTGATGCACATTTTCATCTGTTCAATCTCTAAATCCGCTCTAGGGTAACTCTTGTCTAGGTTTGCAGTTGTTGGCCCTTCTTGAAGTCGAGCTTGGTAGGCCTCAAACATCATGTCCAAGCCTTCTGGGGTTGGATCTGCAAGAACATACCCTGGTTGTGGTCTATTTACAATGAGTGGTGGGATGGGATGAGGTGGAGTGGATGGAGTTTTGGCATGCGAGGGACTTTGTGATGCAATGTCTTCTATCTTTGTTTTTGCTTCTTTCAGGATTTCTTCTAGTTCTGATAACTTTTTATTCCACTTGCAATTGTCCTTCTCTCTGGTATCTTTCCATGTTCTTGTTTTCCTCTTACTAGGTTCTCTTGATTCACTCAACTCCGATTGCTCTGCTGGTTTATCCTGTTTTAAGGCTTGTGCTCTAGTGACAGCTTGTATAGAAGCCACATTACTGCTACTTGAACTTGAATCCGCCATTAAGCCTTGTTAGTCAGCCGTCGGATTGGCGATTGTAAAGACTGAATCTTTGTTCGCACGAACGAAAGGTTGTTACAAAGATGGTTGTAATCTTTATATAAATCAATGAAAAAGAAACGCTTCATGACAACCAGAGGAGTCACCAGACTGTTTGTCTGGTTGATGAAGTCTGTGTAGTTGCTGTAGTGTTTTTTTTAGAACTCTGAGTCATATTGTGTTTGTCTTCTATGTTGAGATATGTTCTTGTACAGTAAAGATTAAGTTGTAGTAAGGCTCGTCTTAAGTTGCATACTAAATCATTGCTCCGTAAAGGTTATTACTGCGAGTTGTGTTACGGTAGTTCTTATATGGTACACTGATCACTGAGTAAGTCTTAATTGGTGTATGAATCGACCTTCAGTAATGTGTGTTTGAGACTTTTGAGTTCTTCTACATCTTCTGTTTTGTTTGATTATCTGCACCTATTCGGTAAAGGTTGAGTTACTGTTATTGTCCCTAGTGTTACAGTAGTTCGTGTTCCGAACAGTTCTTGAGTTAATCAAGTAACTTTGTATCACGATACTGAATAGCCTGGCGTTGTATGTTGGGAGCACCTTACTGGAGTGTGTTCGGTAAACTTTGGAAGATTTTGATTACGAACTGTAAGATTGCAAAGTGTAAACAAATTTTGAATAAGAATTGTTGAGCATTAGTATATGGCTGTGTGCGAGATGATTATTGGGAAAATCAAGCATAGGGCCTCTGTTTAACAGACCCCTTCCACTCCCAAGAACCCACTAATTTTTTAAATGCATCTCTGACAGTTAGTTTCACGTTTAACACTGGCACCGTCTATGGGAATGTGGCATCAAGAGTGTTGCCAGCTAATTGGGGGAAAATGGCAACCAAAGTGTTCGATTGATTGTGAAGATGGCTGTAGATTGTGAATGGACAGTAATAGTATGCAAGTAGTACAAAAGATGATATATGCCGGTTACTCGATCTGGTGAGTCATATCTGAAGTACCGATAGCCTTGGGTACCTAATTTGCTAAGGACGCCTCCAGGAGGTAGAAGCGCAGAAAGGTTTAACCCAGTTGCCAAGGAAGTGAAGAACACTAGTAGTGATTCCGATAGTATTCCGGTGGAACATACTACGTTTCTGGCAGATTCCAGTGCGATTTCGGCACAGTCTGTCGAAGATATAGTAACTCCAGAGTCTACCAGGACGCAGCATGAAGTTAATTTGACACCATTGGGTCAAGATTTGGATTTTTCTACGGATAGAAATGTCTTGGCCAAAGAAATCAGTGAAGGTGAAAAAGCACCTTGCTTTGGTGAAAATTCGACACCTTCCGGTGTTATTTCGGTACTAGTTGCTGAGAGTTCACAGTTTTCCGGTGACGGTTTACCATTTCTTGGTGAATCTTTAGTCCAATCACCGTTATTTGGAGTAAGCTTTCCTACATTTGATATCAAGGAGGAAGGTAGCTTATTCGAAGCTGAAATCCGAAACATACTGAACAATATTATCAAGCCAGAGAGTGCACAGGCTGACGATACAGATTCCGACGGTTCAGATATTCAGCCTCGGGACACAGAAGATAGTCACAATACAACCACGAGCACGATGAGTGGGTAACAACAACAACAACAACAGCAGTAGCAACAACATCTATTTCCACCCCGACCGACTCCAACAGGAGTAATGTACACTAAATTCGGTGGATTTCCAAGTGATGACCCATATGCTCATGTACACACATTTGAGATAATTTACGCAGTGCTCAATCATCCACTTGATTCGGCGTATAAAGCTATTATATTCCAGTCCACGTTAGTTAATGAAGTAGCCAGATGGCTTACAGAATATGATTTTAATCATTTTGTGACTTATGAAGCGGTAAGGGATGCATTTTTGCAGAGATTCAGGCTAAAGAAGAATCCAGCCGAAATTTTTGATTACTTGCAAAACAATAGACAGAAGATGAATCAAACAGTGCAGGAATATGCCACCCTATTTAGAACTCATTTGAGGCAATTACCGCCAGCCCATGCCAACCTGCCGGATGACGTTATCACTCAATGGTTTGGCTCCGCAACTTAAACAGATTATGATCATACGCTGTGTGGGAGCTATGACACTAGATGCGGTGATTGCAATGGCTTTGCAGCTGGAAAACAAGGTAGGAGGATTTATAGAAGACATGGAATGGTTAAAAGTGAGTAAAAATGTTGCAGAAGATCCGACCAGGCAGATGTACTACACCACGTGCAAGAATTCAGGGCATACCAGTACCACTTGTGCCCTTAACCAATTGTTTTGCGCTATCTGCAATATGACCGGACATTCCACCGAGAATTGTGCATACAACGCCAAAGTGCAGGGAACAACAACAGTAAATGCAATTATACAAGAACCGGGGCAGCCTGCCAATCACTATGTACCTCCTCAAATGAGAAACAACCAGCAGCAAGGCTACCGAAATTATCGAGGATAGAGAAATAATAACTACAATGCAAACCGCTGGCAGACAGGTCCACCACAAGAAGGTAATGCTTTGCCACCCCCTCGTTGTCATTTCTGTGGTGAATTAGGACACATTCAAAGATTTTGTAAAGATGCAACCGAATATGATCAAAGGAAGAAGGAGCGCCAGAACCCAATGACAAATATGGTTCAGATCACACCCATAGAAACACAAGCTGCAGTAGTTCAGACTAGATCCGATAGGCCGTTACAACCAGCAGCTGAAATATTTGAACCAAGCATCCGAGAACAGCAAAGAACATATGACAAGGCTAGTCAGTGGACCACCACAGAACCTCCAGTGTTCCCAGATCCTATTCCGGTGACACGTTCCACTGTCAAAGGAAACTGCATAGGAGCAAGATTCAACTCCAGTAACAGATGCATCATCTTCAGAATCGATCAAAAGTACAAGTCAAGTAAATCAAGCATGGGAAATTTTATCTAAAGCGTCCATTACTCTTCCTCTTGGACAGTTACTTGCACTAGTACCAGGAGTCCGTCAACAATCCCAGCAATAGTTTAGTACTGAGTCTGCTTGCATTCCAGCAACGGCAACAGTACAACCAGAAACTGACTCCACGGTGGATCATTTGGACCCATTGATTACGGTATGGTACAAAAATCATAAAATTAATCAAGTACTAATTGATGGAGGGTCTGGTGTAAACATTGCTACTACCGCACTGTGTAAAAAGTTAGGATGGACGAAAATTGAGCCTGTCCAATTTTTTGTAAGGATGGTTGATCAGTCCAGAGTCCACCCAGTAGGACTAGTACGAGATGTTCCCATAACTTTGTAAGGTACAACATTTAAGATGAATTTTGTCGTCTTAGAACTACCAGAGTCTAGCTTGGATTATAATCTGCTTTTCGGTCGTCCTTGGTTGAAACAAGCCAAGGTGATACAAGATTGGTCCGCACAGGAACTCACTTTCAAGGACAATAATCGTAAATATGTTGTCAAGTTAGATGCTATCCAGCCTTGTGAATTACATGCTAGACCTTATTTTGCAGAACCAGTTCATATGTTAGATGGTTTGTCAGATAATGAAGAAGAAGAGTTTTTGAAGAATAATATTGATTTGATCTCCCTAGGAACAGTTGATCTACAATCTGTTGTACATAATTGGAATCCGTCAGTTTGTACAGTGATGCCTATGACCGCAGAAGACAAGACAGAAGATACTGCTGCTATAAACGACGCTCATCTACAACAACTTTTAAAACCAACTGATGATACAAAAAAGTCCCGACAATTCTATGTTCCAGAAGATCAGTTAATCACCTATAATTTAGGAGATAAAGAAAATCTGCGTCCTGTCAAGATAAAGGAAAGCTTACCTGAAGTGTTTCAAGCAGATTTAATCCAGCTACTTTGAGAGTTCTCTGATCTTTTTGCATGGGATTACAAAGACATGAAAGGTTTGGACCCTCGCATTTATCAACATAGGGTCATGCTGAAGCCAGAAGCAAAACCAATCAAACAACCTAGCTACCGGATGAATCCAAATTATGCAGCACAGGTAAAGGCAGAGCTGGATAGGTTATTGAAAGTTGGATTCATTGTACCAGTAGAGCACGCTGAATGGATCTCACCAATTGTTATTGTTCCTAAAAAGAATAAGCAACTGCGAATATGTGTGGATTACCGGAAACTGAATGCAGCTACGGTGCCTGATCCATTTCCTCTACCTTTTCTTGACACGATGCTTGACAGAGTAGCAGGACATGAAATGTACTCTTTCTTGGATGGTTACAGTGGTTACAATCAAGTCAGAATGGCTGAACAAGATATTCCAAAGACCGATTTCATTACCAATTGGGGTGTTTTTGCTTGTACTGTTATGTGGTTTGGATTGAGAAATGCCCCCAGCACTTTCCAGAGGTGTATGCAGGAAATATTCTCCCCTTATCTTACCTCCTTTATGCAAGTATATCTTGATGATTTCTCTTTATTCGGTAAAATGGAAGCACACTTGTTCCATTTACGGTGTTGCTTTGAGAAGTGCAGAGAATACAGACTCTGCCTGAACCCAAACAAATCTGTATTTGCGGTTTCATGTGGAAAGTTACTTGTCCATATTGTCTCTGCACAAGGTATTCAAGTCGATCCAGATAAAATTGCAGCTGTGTTAAAAGCACATGTACCTACTACACCAAAGGAAGTAATGTGTTTCATGGGTCAAGTGAGATGGCATGGTCGCCATTTATGGTGGCTCGCTCATTTAGCCATTCCACTCAATCGTTTAATCACGAGTACTCCTAAACAGTTTGATTGGACTCAGGAATGTCAAACAGCATTTGATCGTCTAAAATGTTTATTAACGCAGGTCCCAATTTTACAACCACCTGATTAGGAACGTCCATTTCATGTTTTCGTAGACGCATCAGATATAGCCATTGGAAGTGTGTTAATGCAACAAACTGATAAGTGGTTCAAACCTGTTTACTATGCAAGTTGAAGGCTTGCTCCTGCTGAAAAGAATTACTCTGTAACTGAAAGAGAATGTCTGGGTTTAGTATATTCTGTAAAGAAATTCAGGCATTATTTACTTGGCCACAAATTTACTTTTCATGTAGATCATGCTGCGCTTGTTTATCTAGTACGACAGCAGCATTTAGGTGGTCGATTAGCGCGTTGGGTTCTACTTTTACAAGAGTTTGATTTCAAAATAATTCATCGGTCCGGCAGCTCACATGCCTTAGCAGATTTCCTTTCTCGCTTAGATTCCAGTGAAGCTCCGGTCGGTGTAGATGACACCGCACCAGCGATTTATGTTATTGAACCAACTAATGATGAATATGCAGAACCACCTATGCCATCTACATATTATGATCAGATATTAATTTTTCTTACTGATGGATGTATTCCTGCTCAGACCTCTCCTGCAATGCGTAGGAAGATTGCAGTGTACAGTCGCAGATTCCGATTAATTGCTGGAGAATTATACTATATGGATCACACTGGAATTTTACTTCGTTGTATTCCTCCGCATGAAGTTAACTCAGTCATTACTCTGGCTCACTCAATTCCTTCCGATGGACACTTTGTAGTAGATTTAACACACCGGAAAATTCTGCAAAGTGGACTTTGGTGGCCTACTATGTACAGGGATGTATCTCAGTTTGTCAAACAATGTGATACTTGTCAGAGGTCTGGACAGCCTCTACAATGCCATTTTTTCCCTCTCCAACCTGTCTTGCCGTTGGAGCCTTTTCAGAAGTGGGGTCTTGATTTTATTGGACCTATTACACCTCCAGCAATCCTCAGTAATAATCGTTATATTTTGACATGTACAGATTATGCTACCAGATGGGCAGAAGCATGGGCTTTAAGGTCCGCCACAGCTGTTTCGGTGGCAAAGTGTCTAATGAAAGATGTTTTCCCACGTTTTGGCTTACCGCTGGACCTTGTTACAGATCAAGGCACGCATTTTGTTAACAACTTAATGAAAGCACTTACACATTCTTTTCAAATTATGCATAAATTCAGTTCTCCTTATTATCCTCGTGCTAATGGTTTGGCTGAGAGTACAAACAAAACCTTGTTGAATATGCTTCGAATACTGATTTTGGAATCACCAAAAAGGTGGGATCAACTGTTACCTGCAGTATTATGGGCGTACCGGACTACCTACAAGGTAGCAACAGGACTAACACCTTTCAAACTGGCTTATGGACTGGAAGCCATAGCACCAATGGAGATTGTTGTGCCAAGTTTACGTGTAGCTCTCACTCAGAAACTGTTACCTAAAGAATCTATGTCATTTCGGTTGGATACACTCTGAGAATTAGATGAGCATTGGTGGGACAGTTTTTTGACTATTCAGGAAGTACAGTTAAGACAAGCTCGAACACATGATTGATATCTAAAAACTCTAGTTTTTACGGTGGGGCAACTTGTACTCTTTTACAATGCAAAATCGAATCGCTCTGCGGGAAAATTCAAGTTACGATGGTTTGGTCCATACCGGATTACTCAACAGGTGGGCCCAGCCACTTTTTGGTTGGCTACTTTGACTGGCATTCCTCTTCCGAAGATGATAAATGGTTCAAAGTTGCAACCGTATCAGCAAGCATCTGATCCGCACTAAAATGTTTCGCGGTTGACCGCGTATTTCTCTTTTTCCTTTCTTTTCTTTTTGTTTTTACGAGCTTAATAAAATAAGTCTGTAAATATCCTCGTTTTGATACCTAATTATGTCAACAGCCACCCGGCATTATCGTTCTGTTCATGCATGTACACCGAAGTTATGAGGTTATCATCTCAACGTCGTGTGATGATTAGTAATTTCAATGGCTTCCCCTTGCCAAGCATCTACTTAACCTTTTTTGTTTTGCTGTTAATCGCTATTGTGTCTATGTGATTTGTGTATTTGTGCTCTCTGTCTACCCTGCGCTTGTGTTACCGTGCTTGCTATTGTCTGTGCGCCATGGAAGCTCTGGCAAACTTCGCCGCCTTCCGTGAAGGATTCCCTACTGATGTAGGTGAGTTCCTGCGCGTCCGCGATGTTGGTCAATTTCGCTGAATTGCCCTAGCATTCAGTGGATTGCCACCCTTTCTACGCACAAATAATCGCCGCCATCGCTGCCACAGCTGCTACCGAGCAGAGTTGGCCTATTACTTCCCTACCATCCCGTACCGTAATCACTCTCCAGACCTTCTCTCATGCATTCCGGCTCTCTCTGCAAGGACGAGAGAATGACCTGAATTTACCAATAGCTACCATGATCCAACTATTCCCTAGATACTCCTCCAATGAATATGCAATCCTCTGTCGCCCCGAACCTGAGAGATCAGCACTCCAATTTTTAGTTGCCATTTTGAATCTCCAAAAGCGCACATATGGAATATCTCGTCCCTTTTACTCCGCTATAGATTTAGCTGCTCGAGAACCTGTCAACTTTGCTTCATTATTTCTTCCGCCGCATTCACAAAGAATGCGTGTCAATCATCAAGCAGGTCAACAAAGGAGATATGCCAAGGTCCAGGCTACCGCACATCCTATCTTTTCTATTTCTGACCATTCTAGCAGCACAACCACCACCCTGAGGACCCGTTCTGCACCATGAAGAGTCTGCACAAATCTTGGACGATGATGAAGAGGATGACGAAGAGATTTTCCACCTTCTTCGTCAGAAAAGAATCAAAACTAGTTCATCAGATAGTCAGGTACAAGGCTCTGCCGCCAATGATCAAGCAGATGACAAAGAAGAAGAAGGACAGGACGAAGAAACCTTCCATGACACAGAAACATCAATGCATCATGAATCATCAGCCCAGTCTTCTTCAGAAAGGCAACAAGAACAGGATGCTACCACCGAATCTGAAACAAGCTCGTCAAAAGAAGCATCCCAACAGCAATCTGAGCAAGAAAAGCAAGAGGATGGAGAACCTATCATTAAAGAGGTTTTCGAAGAATTGCTTAAAGTAGTGGAGTCTACAGTTGTCGGCCCTAATGACACTACACAACCAACTACAGAAAAGGTAATCAACACAACTACTATTCTTCCTACTCATCCACCCGAACCCCCAGCTGAACCCATTATTCCTATTCCACCCATTGTCCCCGACGAACCCACTGCTTCTTCATCCTCATCGCCGAATTATTCTCCACCAAATTCCCAGCAACTCCTCACCACTTCTTCATCTCAACCCCATTCTCATCATCCAATTCCTTCAATTCCCTTGTTTTTTGAGTTAGCATCCATGGGTCACATGCTGATCCAGCTATCACAACAACTACATGAACAAATGAAACAAGTGACATATAATATTCGAGACAAATTTCAACACAAAGTGGATGTGCTGGAGGCAGACATTACCCCTCTCCAGGAAGAATTACAGGTAGTCAAAGCAGAAAATCATAATTTAAATGAGAAGATTAAGGAATTCACGCCCGACTTGCCGAACAAAAGACAATTATAAAAGAGAGATGCTGCCTTGGCCGAAGTCAAAACAAAGGAAGATTTATTATGTGCTGCAGATGCAGAAATTGTACATTTGAAACAATTAGCTCAAGATAAAGAAGATGCCCGCGTTGCACTTGGTAATTTATTAGAGGAAACCAGAGTACAGTTAGAAGAAGTGATCAACAAAGGGAAAGAAATGTATGATTTAGCTCAGAAGACTAATGAAGAACTTCAGAGAACCAAAATTGATTTATCTGACGTCAACAATATTCTTAAATGCAAATTGAACGTGGAAGCGCAATTACAGAAAGAGATCGCAAGTGCCCGCCGAAATCGCGACGCCTATTACAAAACAATCGAATTTTAGAATCAGGAGATAGAAAGAAGGGAGTATCAGCTGGATGTACAGAAAGAAAGATTAGCTCAAATAAATAAGCAAATTGCAGATATGAAGGTAACTCGTGATGCGGCCTTATCAAATGATTTTTATCTACAGGAAGCTTTTCTACAGACGCAAGCAGAAGCTTTGATGACCGAAGTCATTTCTTTAAGTTCTGTATGAACAGATGCCCAACTAGTAGAACCAGATATTTTGAAACAAATGTTAGAAGCCTTAAAGAAGAAAATTGCCCGGACTTTTAGATTAGCCCGATCGATGTATTTAGAAGGCATTGTAGATGAACTGTAATTCTTGTAAACCTGCGGGTTCGATTCCACCGTGCGTGCCAGTGTTAATCGGCTGCCCGATTGGCGATTGTAAAGATTGAATCTTTGTTTGCACGAACGAAAGGTTGTTACAAAGATGGTTGTAATCTTTATATAAATCAATGAAAAAGAAACGCTTCGTGATGACCAGAGGAGTCACCAGACTGTTTGTCTGGTTGATGAAGTCTGTGTAGTTGCTGTAGTGTTTTTTTGAGAACTCTGAGTCGTATTGTGTTTGTCTTCTGTGTTGAGATCTGTTCTTGTACGGTAAAGATTAAGTTGCAGTAAGGCTCGTCTTAAGTTGCGTACTGAATCATTGCTCCGTAAAGGTTATTACTGCGAGTTGTGTTACTGTAGTTCTTATATGGTACACTGATCACTGAGTAAGTCTTAATCGGTGTATGAATCGACCTTCAGTACTGTGTGTTTGAGACTTTTGAGTTCTTCTGCCTCTTCTGTTTTGTTTGATTATCTGCACCTATTCGGTAGAGGTTGAGTTATCGTTATTGTCCCTAGTGTTACAGTAGTTCGTGTTCGAAACAATTCTTGAGTTAATCAAGTAACTTTGTATCACAATACTGAATAGCCTGGCGTTGTATGTTGGGAGCACCTTACTGGAGTGTGTTTGGTAAACTTTGGAAGAGTTTGATTACGAACTGTAAGATTGCGAAGTGTAAACAGATTCTGAATAAGAATTCTTGAGCATTAGTATATGGCTGTGTGCGAGATGATTATTGGGAAAATCAAGCATAGGGCCTCTGTTTAACAGACCCCTTCCACTCCCAAGAACCCACTAATTGTTTAAATGCATCTCTGACGGTTAGTTTCACGTTTAACAGCCTACCACATTAATGGGTGTAATCTTGGGTGCACTAGAGGTGTTTCTTGGACAATCTCTAGGGAGATAGTCTTTGCCACATTCAGGACAAAAAGCTTGTATTGTGATAGCCTGACCTTGACTCGGAGATGGTGGGTGGGGACAATCATGAATGAAATGGTCACCTTGACATCTGAAACAAGATCCTCTAGGGGCTTGTGGTCTCATTTGTCTCAATTGGGGCCTAGAGTTAGGATTTGTGTACATGACATTGGAGTATTCTGGCTCCCAATTTTGCTCCATATGTGGTGCCTCATATTGATACGAGTGAATCTCACTATGCTCAGGCGACTCAGTGTAATAAGCATGTGGACTACCTTCATGGGAGTAGTCTGAACTATGAGCATGAGAGTCATTATCTGGTATCAATGGGGTTAGTGGCACCAATGCTCTATTTGGATTTTCCTCTCCCACAACATATTTGACTAGAATCACATTGGTAAGAGCTGGTGGTTGGTTTCCCAAGACAAGTTGTGACCTATATTGTGCCTGATATTGCTGTTGTGGTCGATAATACGGTTGTTGGTATTGGTTCTGATACCTACCTTGTTGGTAAGGTTGTTGATAAGTTTGTCTAACAGCCTGCCTATTGTAGGGATAATCTTGAGCCGTGTGGTTTGTGTATTTCCTCTCAATAGTGCAATATGGAGCATTCCTTTCTCTAATGTTTTGGTTTTGCATTGGGCATACATTAGCCATGTGGTCCCCTCTGTAGGTATAACATCGGTTCAATGAGGTGACTCTTTGTGTTTGTCTATTTTGGACTCCCAGCTTCTTGGCAACTTGCTCAGCTATCTCATCTATTTTTGTGGAGATTTTCGAAGTATGACTAGTAGAACTATCAGAATCCTTATAGAGTTTGGACAATCCTAACTCCTCAGCCAAGTTGTCTTCTATGTCAATGCAGGTTTGCACACACTCTTCCATGGATCTAGGCTCTTTCAAGTACACATATGATCTTAACTTTGTGCTCAGTAAGCCATCTAAGAACAAAGCCACTTGTTTGGCTGGTGTGGGTAACTCTGGAGCAGGGCATCTTTCTAGGTATTGTTTGAACCTTCTGCCTGCTAGTCGCACTGTTTCTTGGGGTGTCTGCTTGAAGCTGTGGATCAAGGATGATGTGTTATGCCTGATACCACTCTTGGAAAATTCTACAATGAATTCATCTAGCAGTTGACCTATATCGTGATAGTTGCGACTACTTAGAGGTTGAAACCAAGCTAAGGCAATGCCCTTAAGAGTCAAATCAAATGCCTCATACTGGGTGAACAAATCCTCAACATGTTCAGCTCTTAACACTTGTTTGAACTCGGCCACATGATCATAAGGATCTCCTGTCCCGTCAAAATAATTCTTCATTTCCTTGATCACTTGGGTGGGTCTAAGGGTTCTTGGGTGCTCTCGGGGTATAGGCAATGGAAAATCTTGTTCATCTCTTTGTTGCCTATGTGCTTGATGTCTCTCTCTTTAACATCTTTCATTTTCAAATCCTGATCTATTCCTGCCCACGGTGTGTGCAAAACTTACCTCAGATCTCTCTCTAGTTCTTTCTCTCTGGGCTTCATGCGCGTGGGATGATCCTACTCCTTGGAGACCATGGGAAACATTGGATCTTGGTGGAGGGAAAATCAATTCACTCTTCCAAGTATATGCATGTCTATCATGTTCTGTTACCAAGAAAATTTTCTCTGATGTGTTATCCAGGTAAACAACTTTGCCTGGTGTCTCTGGATCCTTGAACTCATGGATGATGACACTGCCCAATTGGCTAGGTTGATCTGGCTTGAATCTCCAAAAGGCTTCCTCTGTTTCTCTATTCAAGAATAGTTCTATGCTTTTGTTGTCTTGAGGGATCCAGTCTGGAGTGATCACTCTGGTCAAAACCGACTTACCTCTAGGAGTCTCGGGTCCTTGTCCTACATTTCCTTGTTCTAGGTCTCCTATCTCATTCTCAGGAATGACATTTCCAAACTCATCAGTCCTATCTGGTAGGTTGGTGACCACATACATGGTTCCTTCCTTATCAATGTATGAACCCTCTTCGAGCTTGACCATCGAGTGTTCAAGTCCAAAGGGTTGATCTAGATTTTTGAGTTGGATCACGGATCGCCTCAGGCCATCCTCATAGATGTGTGCACCTAATCGGTTGGTCCGAATATATTCCAATTGTGTCTTATAGGGACCTTCTGGTGTTTGTAGATGGGCAGTTCCTGAGCCACCTGCAGGTTTCCCCATGCTAAAAGACATTTTTGAATCACTTGTGTCAGAGTTTAGTACGTAAGGACCACCACTCAGTTGTTGTGCCTAAGACTTAGCTGTATGGTTGACACTAGACTGAGAAGATCTAATGCTTTGTCTATCCTTGCCTAGGTGTCTACCAGATCTCAGGTTCATAAGCTTTGGTTAAGAGTCCAAAATTTCGCTTTGGTATGGCTCAAAATCCTTTGGAGCACCCTTGGTTCCCTAGTCCCCCCTAAGGGTCAACTTCAAATTAGTATATCTGAAAACCAACGAGCTAAAGAGCTCAAAAAATGGACTTTGGATGAAAAAGTTATGTCAAATCAGGCTCCTGGGGGTCAAAACAGGCAAACAGGACCTTTTGGAAAGAATCGCGATTGTGTGAAATCAGAGAATCGCGATTGTGTGAAATCAGAGAATCGTGTTTTCACAAAATCGTGTTTTTGGCTGAAAATCATGATTTATGAGAATCGCGATTTTGAGCAGAGAATCTTGTTTTTGAGAATCGCGATTTTGAGCAGAGAATCGTGTTTTCACAAAATCGTGTTTTGAAAATCGCGATTTTGAGCAAAGAATCGTGTTTTCACAGAGTCATGTTTTCTCAGAATCGTGTTTTCACAGAATCGTGTTTTCAAGGAATCGTGTTTTTTAGAGAATCGTGTTTTTAAAGAATCATGTTTTTGAGAATCGCGATTGTCAGCAGAGAATCGTGTTTTTTTTTTTTGAGAATCGCGATTGTCAGTAGAGAATCGTGTTTTTGAGAATCGCGATTTTGTCTCAGAGAATCGTGTTTTATCACAATCGTGTTTTTGGCTGAAAATCGTGATTTGTGAGAATCGCAATTTTGAGCACAAACAGAGAACCGCGATTCTAAGAATGACCACAGAATCGTGTTTTCACAGAATCGTGTTTTCACAAAATCGTGTTTTAAAAATTGTGATTTTGTCTCAGAATCGTGGTTTTCATAAATTTAGAGAATCGCGATTTTGAGCACAACCACAGAATCGCAATTCTGAGAATGACCCCAGAATCGTGTTCTTTTCAAAAGGCTTTTAGGCGGGAAACAAAGAATCCTGATTTTCAAAAAATTTTGAATTTTTCATAGAATCGTGACTTTCATCACAGAATCATGTTTTTTGGCAGGAAATTCAAATTTTTGAGCGTCGAGCAATGGCGAGCTCCGTATGTGCAGAAAATCATGAAAAAACACAAGCGCTTGCTCTCTCTTGCACTTCCTAACTCCTCCCCACACAATAATGCATGAAAGATGGTATGAAAATGGTGAAAATGCACTAAAAAACAAGAAATTTCTATGAAGAAGAAGATGGAAGAAGATGGGAATGGCGTTGATGATGAAGATGAAGAAGAAAAAATAGAAAATGAACAAAAATGATAGTTTCTTTTTACCTTCCAACGTTGCAAATCTACGATCTTACCATCACAACGCTCGTCCTTGAAGCTCCCTCCCCGGCAACGGCGCCAAAATTTGGTGTAGCTCAAGCGTAAGCACTGGTATAAAGACCACGAGCAAGTGAAGGCACAAGTGTGTGAGTGAAAGCATACAAACATGCACACACATACACACACGCACGCACAAGGTAAGATCAAAGAGAGGAACAATGGAAAGCCTTGATTGCAAAATATTTCTCTTACAAAAGCTCTATTCTCTAACAAGCTAACCTCAAAAATGAGCTCTCTAGCTCTTTTTATAGTTTTTTTACTAGTTTTGGCCCTGTCCAAACCTAGTGTCCGGCCTAGTTAAAAATTAGGTTCCAGGGCTTATTTGAGGGCTCAAACGAAGTCTAAAAATTATGAAAATTGGTAGGACGATACTTCTACTACTCCTCAAGCTTGAGGACTCCTCGGCTTGAACAAAATTGAGTTACAAAAATAAAAAATGGTATTTACAATGGTTTTTAGTGATGGAAATCACTATTTTTGTAGGGGATTCTTCTAAAAATTTGACATGTACTTCTTGGAGCTCCCTACTTGCTCCTTCTTCTTGTGTGTGTCCACCTTTTTGATGTGCTTCCATGCTTGTGCTTGACCTTGAGTTCCAACAGTCTTCAATAACAATTCTTCAAATCTTCAACTACTCCAAAGCCTTCCTTCCTCATGCTAGAACTCCTCAAGATTTGATGACCTTGTTGAATTGATGCTTTATGATTGATGGACATTATGAATCAACATTATGAACCAACTTTATGATCATTATGAATTGGTAACTTGTATCTTTTTCATTATTTTCATTTAGAATTGTATGAAGACTTATTATGAATCAAGATTTCTCTTCTTTTCATGGAATGATTTTTTATCTCATATGATGGTATGTCTTGTAAGTTATATGATCAATCTTCTTCTTGAGTTTTTATTATGTCTTTGAGTTTCCATTTCGTCACCTAAGCTTGCATGAAGCACCCTGTGTGTGTTGTTGGACTTGCCCGTTGAACTGATCCACCAACCATGCATCATCTTCTTGACAGCATGCACCTTCCATCCACTTGCCCAAGCCTACTTCCTATGCTCTGATACCAAATTGTGGGAATTGAACTCGTAACTTATTAGTTAGGAGTACGATGGGCTAACCGCTTGCCCTAAAAGTCATGGTTGAGGATTACTTCATAATCCTCCCTCTTAGACTGTGGTTCAACCATCTTCTGCCCCTCATTTCTTGAGTCTTATGACAACATATAGCCTTTGATTTGTGAATAGATATGATCATTCGATGTTCCTTATTCATATTCAAATCCATAAGTTTTTCTTTCTTTTTTCTCTATTTAATCTAAGATTTTTTATTGCTTTTCTTGAGAATCTTATCTTATTCTTTGTCCCTTGGCTTTTCTTTTATTGGATCTTTGTAACATTTCTAGTGCTAATGCTTCTAACATTTCTAAGATTTTGTGGTAATTCTTTACACAAAAACCAATTGTGTCATTTGATAAAGTTTATCCTTCTAGTGTGTCTAACTAGAACGAATCTCTATTGGATGCTTCATTAAGTACAAATGTTCAAAATAGTTCTTTTTCCTAATATACTTATGTGATGATTAAATATGTAGTAGGGACTAAATCCTTACCATATTCATCATTTTTATATGAAGATCATAATAAGATTTTCATTTCATGTTGGCAACATGTACTCCTACCAACACTCTTATTCATGTTTCTTGTGCTTTCTCCAATTGATACACTTTTTGAGATAACTCATGCCTAGACCATTCATATGCTTGATATTTTTTCAAAGTGCAAAAGGTATTTGTAAAATTTTCATTTTAATCATAATCTATATTGGAAGGTGTAGTTCATTCAACTTTGTTTAACCTTATTGTGTGATGTACTTGTCTATCCCCATTTGATCCATGATTATAGAAACGTTTTACCCATGGTACAAAGCACCTTATTTTTGTTTTTTTACTTGTTCATAAACATGTGGGTGATAGGAAATTCATTCTTTTTTGAATCGGTAAAAAACATTTTAATTCAATGAAATCATTAGTAAAATGAGTCCCTATATCATAGAACAACTCATTGGGAAGCCAAAAGCAAGTGACATTTACTCAAATGAAGGCTTTGATATAATTATTAAATCTTTCATTCTACACTTAGTCAAGTATAGTGTTTTTGGAGGTTTCACAACTCCCTATGTAGCTAGAACACAATGTACCCTTTCTAGTTAATCTTAGATGATACATCTTCAAATATTGACTAGTTGTATGAGCTAATGCAGAAAAGTTTTCAAAAGGTTTTCACACTTCAAGTGCAATGTGACACATTTCAAATGTAGTTAAGATTTGTTTGTATGGATTCCCACACTTCAAATTAAAATGAAAATGCAAGATATATAAATTATATATACACTTTTCTCACCAAAAATTCTGCC
This sequence comes from Ceratopteris richardii, assembly GCA_020310875.1. Taxonomy (NCBI): domain Eukaryota; kingdom Viridiplantae; phylum Streptophyta; class Polypodiopsida; order Polypodiales; family Pteridaceae; genus Ceratopteris; species Ceratopteris richardii. Next base: position 35,540,577 of record CM035441.1, on the reverse strand, counting down.
ATGTAATTTTGCACATGATCCTCATCTCATAATCATCATGCAAGATACCTAAAAGAGGTGATATCTCCCTGGAAAATGATGCCAAAAAGTTTTTTCTATCTATATCATACCATTTGATAGACACTCTCAAATGGTCAATTCAAGAATTGGAAGACCTAACAATTAGTATTTGGAGAAAACATGCACACATCCAACCATTTCTAGCAAATCCATTAGATGCTTCCTTAGGTAAATCAACAATTTCTCAAAACCTATGCACACAAGAATAGCAATAACAACTTTACCCCATCAAATTTGAGTACCAGAAGGAGAGCAAGTCTATCTTAGAGTTTCATCTAGATTTGAAACCATGAAGAGGGGACCTTGTTCAAAACGATATCCTAGGTATTGTGGAACTTCCCCAATGCTTAAGAGAATAGGAAAGATGGCATACCAGCTCCACCTTCCAAAGAATAGCCGAATCCATCCAGTTTTTCATGTTAGACGGCTTAAGAAAAGATTGGGTGAATCTGACAACATCATTCCAAATACTAAGGTAGTAGAGCCTATTTCTATTCAATCTATTCCACATGGGCTTGAGAGCATACTACACATGAGAGAAACAGATGAGATGTCACTCATATAAGAGTGTCTAGTAAAGTGGAAAGATAGTTCCACATGGCACCCTTTAGAGATGGTTTCCCAGCTTCAGATTACCTTCCCAAGAGTTTTCTTAAGGGGAAGGATACAAGGAAACAACATAGAGATATGACCATGTACATCAGATACATGAGGATATAGTGGGAGCACCATGATTCTTATTCTCTCTTTCCCTAGGACCTTCCAATACCATTTTCGAGGACAAAAATGGAGTTAAGGGGAAGGAAATGTTATATGGAGTGACTATGGAGAATGGTAGGACCCTCCTCTTGGCCTCCACTAGTTAATTAAATACATGGGTGCCATGTGGCACCCATGTAGAAGGAATTGGGAAAAGAGCTATAGGATCTATGATGTATGGCTGGGTGGAGTAGCATCGAAATGGATCTCCGTGAGAATACCTGAAGAGATCCAACTGATCATCCATGTCAAAGTCTATGTTGAGAACTAATTCCAAAAATGAAGGGGTTCATGGGAGGGTTTTAGCACCAAAATTTCAATCCACAAGTTCTAACTAATTGAAAAGACTCAATGACCATGAAGGGAAATCCAAGGATCATCTTGAGGGTGATTTGAATTCAAATAATTCATCAAACATCTACCATTATATAAGTACACAATTGGATTGATTCATGGGATTCCTCAAAAATTTAAAGCATTGATTAACATATTTTATTCAAGCCTAAGATATTCCCTAGCTAAGCTACCACCCAACTAGCTTACTCTACATATAGGGAGAGATTTTCATAGAGGCATATCTCATTGTATGTGACTAGGATCTCAAGTCAAATGTTCATCTTTTTGCATTTTTGTAAGGATCATTTTCATTATAATATTTCCTTTGTTTACTTCCTAATCTTTTGAGTATTGAGAATTATAGATCAATGTTCTATCCTTTGCATACTCAGAGTATTTGAGTGTGTGAGTACATATATGTGCACATACCCTATCTAGATAGTAAGTAGATTGTTTTTTGTGCAAAGGTTAATACATATTCCGAAATCCATTTGGATTGATTTAGGAATTTTTGAAAGAGGTTGAAGGGTCTAGTTTATGTTTACAAAATGTCAGAGTTTCAATATGAAGGAACAAAGAGAAATTGAGTTTTTTGTTGATTGTGGAAGCCATCTATGAGGTCGTCATAAGGGTCCAACACACTTTTACTACAATGTGGAGCACATATTCTTCATCAGTGGTATTAGAGCTCATTTTGGAGCATTTAATACATCAAGAGTAGGGCTTGAAGTTAGAAGAAAGAAAATTTTTGGAGCAAAGACTAGGCAAGTTTGGAGGAAGAATTGAAGCAAGGGGGAGTGTCTAATATAACCAAACGATCAATTCAAGACAAGCCTCTTGTGAAGAGGTAAAATATCAACCATTTTTCACTTTTACCACATCCAAGGAGGTATTAGGAGCCATAGTTAATCCGAATATTATTGAAGACTTAAAATTCTTATGAAAACTTGTCCATCCATCTAGTGCTATTGTGCATCCATACATGGGTATATAATTGACCATCATTTGTTTTAGGATAGGGCCTCCTTGAGGGGATTCATACCTCCTCTTGGCTCTTCTCTAATATTTCTTGCGTGTATAAAACATTGGACCTCCATTCCTCTCTTGAGAAAGTATTCCTAGAACACCTACTTACACTCTTTTCATCATAACTCTCTGTATTCGTATCCAAATTGGATGATTCCACTTGATACATAAGCTAGACTCCAAGAGCTTTCCAATGACATCTGGAAAACATAATTTGGGTATTAGAAACCACATTTACAAAGTATTTAATTCTCTACATACCTCTTCAAAGAGATATGATGCCCATCCACCTATGTCTAGTGTTTTGTCCATAACTTCCTCATGAAAAATCCAAATCAAGAAATTCATATTTTGATAGACTCTAGATTTCAACGATTTTGTTTTATTGGATAGATGCCATATTTTGATATTTTCAAGGCACCTTTGCATAAGATTTAAGATGGTTGTTGACTAGAGAGAAACTCTTTTTGAGTGAATTGAGTGCCCAATTGTGATGATTAGGAGTTCCTATTCATATTTAGCAACATTTGGGATAGGAATGTGTTAACTTGTATACCTTTGCATCATACTTTTGTTCTCAAAACCATTAATTTGGATAATTTTTGCATCATGATTTATATTTTTACATTGTTTTCTCTTCCATTGGCATGTGTATCAAAGTTAGTTTTGATATGACTTCATTTCAGCACATGAAGTTACATTAACTTATATTGGTTCATAAAAGCATGGACAACTCGTTGTTGTGTGTTTTATGATCTTTTTACAAGTGTTGGAACAATAAAAGCATTGTTATGAGGGCATGCATGGCCAACTACACATGTTGCAAAAGTTGCCCACTTTTGGAGCTATGAAAGTGTTTTTCCCACCAATAGGCTTATGCCTATCATTGTGTCATGGATATTATTTTTTTCCCTGCTTCATTTTCTTGGGAAAATGTTGCCAAATTTGTTGTAGCCACATGGCATCATATGCCATGAGAGAACTAGAGAGAAATTATGTTGTAAGAGAGAGGAACTCTCATGTATGCAACATAATTAAAATCTTGTAAAGTAGTTTAAGTAGATAAGAAGATGCATGAGTGTATACATGCATACATAGATGGTATGATTTCTAGAAATGTGAAGTGCATGATGCATTTTCTATATATAGAAGACCATTTTATCCCAAGATAAGTTAGGGTGAACATAAAGTATGTGCTAAAAGTACCAATAGTAGGCTAAGTTTGCTTCTAGAAAGTGAATGACAAAGATAACCAATCTTTTTCATTTTCATCTAGGTTGGGAATGGTCAGAGGATGGAATCCTCAAGTAACCAAGATTTTCTCCATGAGACCTTTTTGTTAAAATAAGATGCAAATATGAGAGTGTGTTGGAAAAATCCTACTCAAAACCATCCAAATTAGCTTCAATGGTACTTAGTACATTTCCTTAGTTCCCCAAGTATATGTTGAGAACATCCTAGTCCTTTGGAACATCATTTAAAAGTTTCTTTGGAATATCACAAATCTTGAGAAACCTTCTATTTTTGGATGAGAAGCTCTCAGTGATTTGTTCAATGCTCACAACATGGTCCAAACTAACAAGAGAGCTTTGAAAACTTTCACTTAAAATGTTAATCTAATTAAAGAAAGTTATTCACCAAAGGAGAGAGACTAAGTAATTTTTTATCACCTTCATTTGAAAAAAAGGCAAAAATCCTAAGTTTTATGCATTTTGTAGAAAGCAAAATGGTAAAGATCTTACCTAGAATGTAATTCAAGGTCAAATTTCAAATAATTAAATCATTAAGGGTAACGAAAGGAAAACTCCACCAATTCTCATTCATGTAACTTATTGGCTCGAGTCATCTCCCTAAATTAAACTCTAATCACAATAATTCATACATATTTTTTTAGATTTATCATCAACAACACATGCAACTAACTCTCAAGGGGCTCACATGTCTTTTAAACTGCATGGGACTCTAGCAATGGGCACCTAGCTGGAAGTTAGATCTAGTGAGGCTTTCTGCACTTGTTGCAACCATAAAAGGTATCAAAGGCATTTCATTTGGAAGTAACAAGCTGCCCAAGAAATCTGATTCAAGGTGTTCTCTTGCCTCATGTTGTGTTCTCTCCCATCATGACCATATTGGGTCACAAAGCCATTGCATCTTTTAAAGATCCAAGATTCACAAGAGATTTGTTTGTCAACCTTTTAAAGAGCGGAATGTCTTCCCTAAAGTGTAGACAAGTCACTTGGTAGTGGAGATGAGCACAAAACAAGAGATATAGATTCCGATCATAATAAGACATGATCCATTATTACATGGAAGCAAGAGGAAAGGGAGGTGGGAACCCTCCCTTAGAGTCACGCACACATGGGATCTCAAATGAGTGCATGTGGCACGCATGTGAGGATCCATTTGGATGCTCCATTACATGGGCTTCAACAAAGCTAGTCAACCACTTCTAGCCATCATAATTTTGGGATTTCGGCGACCAATTTCACTTTTCTATCTTGGAGTACTATCTTGGCAAAAAAGAATAGGTGGTTGAGTGTTTTTCAAATCCTATCAAGGACTATCTAAATCTTTGTTTTGATTTTCTTTGCTTTGTTAAAGTGCTTTGTTTTGCTTCATGTGAGTCTTTGGAAAGCTTTAAATTGAGTTTTTTAATCAAATTTGGTGTGCATATGCTCCTAAACGTGTCCTCAAGCCAAATGGTTATGTCCAAATTCATTTTAGGCATGGGAAGGAGCTGAAATCGTCACTTCAACACTTCATACATCGTGTCAAATTAGCTTTGGAAAGATTGGATTACATCAAGGAAGTACTCTTGCATTATATTTCTCTCCTTTTGTATTATAAAGTTTACTTACACATTCATTGTTAGCTCTCTAACTTTAGGTTTCGGGGGGGGGATGGCACAAGAGGGTTAAGAAACAATAGGTCATACATACCCACATAAAGAACAAACACTAGAAGAGTAAGACAAAAACATGAGAGAGGTTGAGCAAGAGGCTGATCAATACATAGATCTTTATGAGGTTTTATCACGTATGATCAATTAAATGAACTCAAAGACCAAACCCAAAAGTTAGAGGTTTTCATAGGTAGTATGACCTCACTTTTTGAACAACTTAAAGCCGATATGGTCTCTCTTAAAAAACAAGTTACCTCTTTCCTTGCTAGGAAGGAAAGAGAGACTTCTTCTCTTGATATACAAGAGATGGTTAGGAAGGAGATATTCCAACCTAGAAAACATAAGGGGGAAATCTATAAGGAGATGGCCCTCTTAAACAACCTTTTACAGGGGATGACCATAAGCAAATCAAGGATGTGGTCTATAATTTCTTTCAAAAGTGGAATGACCTAAATAATTGAATGGCACCCCACTAGAGTGTCATGTGTTAAACGTGAGTCTTTTCTTGGACCAAGAGATTACAAATTATAGATGGGTTTCAAGGATGTGAATTCCGTCCCTACTAACTAGGAACAATTTGAAACACTTTTCTTAAAAGAGTTTCAGGGATAGACCAATTTCTATTTATATATCCAATTATTGAGTGATAATTATTAAACTTAAAGGGCTTCATGATTTCTCAAAAGGCTAGAGGTTTCGTGAGAAGCTTAGATAAATCCATCAAGAGAGAAGTGAGAGGAAAGACTCCAGAAATGTTTGAGGATGTGATCAAATCTATATGAGGACAATAAATCTCCTCATTATACTTCTATGGGAATGGATCATTCCTTTAATCCAGTTAGTAACAATAAATTCATCAAAAGGGGTAGTCATGGTGAAAAAACAATTCTTCATGAAGAAACAGAAACCAAAAGGGCCTAGGCTATTCATAGAGCAATATGAGAAGGGCAAGAAAGAGAACCTTTCTTTTAGGTGAATATCTCCTAACCATGCATAGTGAAATTTTCCAATATGTAAGGGGGGGGAAGAGAAAAAAATTAGGATAAGGCACTAGGATGCCTCTTGATCACAAGGTCGCCCACCTAGTGTAAACACCCAATTGATGGAAGCTCTAGCCGCAAGGAGGTGGAGATGATGCACAAGGATAGAGATCATACATGTTGTTTGACACAATCATTGTGGTCATTGTAATTTGGACCACATGGCCTAGTTAAACTGCATGGTAGTGTATACAAAGCCTAAGTGAGATTCATGATAGATAATTGCACCACTTACAATTTCATAAACTATGTTGTGGTGAAGAAAATTGAGATTCCCTAGTAGTCCAATGCACATAAATACATAATATGTATATAATGTCGAGCAAGGATAGGAGAGTAAGGGACATTATGGTGTCCAATATGGAGGCCCATATCCAAGGATTAACAAATCATGTAGACTTCCAAATCATGAATGCCGAGAGGAAATATTTAGTACTAGGTAGAGACTGTTTATGGGGATTGGACACACATTTAAATGCAGCTATCAAAACAAAAAACTTGAATATGTAAAGAATGGAAGCGATTTTTGTATCCACATGCACACTGTTAGCCATCGGATGCCGGACTCTTAATACTTATAAATATTAATCCATTGAAATGTCTCTAATACTACTCTATCTTGGGGTACAAAAAAGAGATAGGTATCAGATATGTCAAACTATCAAGTCAGCTATGTCGTAGAGAAGAGTGCTTTGTCAAATTGATTCAGTGTTATCAAAGTGTTGATTTTTGTTACTATGTAGTAATCAATTGTGTTTTCATCTCTAAGTATTGTTGAATGCATAATTCGATGAATAGTTAAGTTTGTGCTATGTATGTGTAAAGTTCGGTACAAAAGATAAGTTGGATGGTGTATTCAATAAGTTGTCCACTAATTTGGTGATGAGTATCTTGGACGAACATAGTGATTCTATCGTTATTGAATTCTGCCACCCAAGAATCCTGTCAACTTGTCTTATTCTTTCACTAGACTAGAAGAAAGGTTAATATTGGTGATCCAGCTAGGTAGTGGTTTTTATTACCTACATGCCAGTAATGCATTTTGGTGAGATCTACCCAAAGTATAGAAGTGACAAGTATCTTGTTTGAGTGGATAGTGCATTGGGTACCCTACAACATAAAGCCAATGAAGTGTGGCATCTAAAGGAAAGAGTGTAGCAAGCAGCAATTCGACACCACAGTATTTGCTTATTTTTGGTCTACATGAAATATCAGAGAAATCTTTGGTGATGTCCGATGATATTTTGTGTCCAATAATAACTCAGTGTTTGGTGAGAGTTCAATGATCAATGATATTTCAGATGCTTACAAGGCTCTGATTGCAAATGAAAAGATGAAAACCACTCATTCTATGCAAACCGTATCTTCATTTGAAATTGTAGCGGACATCACGAAAATTGTAGAAGAACCAATCTCGAAGCCAATCAGTATCAAAGAAGGTTGGAGAACATCGATTGAACGGTGCATCATGACAAAATTTCTAAGATTTTGGAGTAGTAGGAAGGTATCTCAGCCAGAAGAATTAGAGCACATTCGACAGCTAAGTTTGCAACTTCTGCAAGGTTCACCATTAATCACTAATCAAGCTTCACCTACCACCTCTGATTCTGAAGAAGTAGTGGACATACTTGAGTACTTCAGTCCTAAAGTGATGGAAGATTTACAAGTTGAACAACAAGGTAGACAACATAGTGGACAAAGAAGACAATATCCAGTTGAGGTAACTTATGCTAAATTTGGCACATTCGCAGGTGATGACCTTAATGCTCACATCTACACATTTGAAATCAATTATTGTGTAGTAGAAAACCCAGACAATGATGAATATAAAGCAATAGTCTTTCAATCAACTTTGGTTGATGAAGCAGCATGGTGGCTAATGGAATTTTACTTAAATCACTTTTGATGCTATGATGGTGTTCGGAATACTTTCTTGCAAAAATCTAGTTAAAGAAAAATGCAGCAGAAATATTTGACTTCTTACAAAATAATAGAGAAAAAAGGAAAAAGTGAGTGCAAGAGTATGCCATAATTTTTTTTACTCACCTTTGAAAGTTTCCTCAGGAAAATGCTAACTTACCAAATGATGTCATCATAGAGTGTTTTATCTATGGTCTTAACCCACAACCATGTCAAGTTATGATAATCTGGTGCATTGGTGGTATGAAATTGGATGTTGTCATTGAAAGGTCCCTATAGTTCGAACACAAAGTTGGTGGATTTGCAGAAGATCTAGAATGGGTGAAGACTTGCAAGAGTAAATCTAAAGACGTCTTGAAACAAGTCTTTTGCATAAAGTGTAAAAATTGAGGACATGTGGCAGCGGATTGTGCATTGAATCAGGTTTATTATGCAATCTGTGAGAATGGAAGTTACTCTATAGAAATGTGTCCTTACAATGCAAAGATGCAGAATTGTTTAGTAGTAAATGGAGTAATATAGGAGTTTAGTGAATCTCTAGCAAATTACACCCCCTCATCTTTGGAACACAGCTTACTCATCTTATACAAACTTTTGGGCACCATGACTAGGGAATTACAACCAATCAAACTGGAACCAGAGTTCTACCAATGCCAATAGCAGATCATTCCAATCATGTTGCTATTTTTGTGGTGATTGGGCCACATTCATAGTGTTAAACGTGGGTCTTGCCATCAGAGACGCGTTTAAACATCTATTCGGGTTCTTGGGAGTGGAAGGGGTCTGTTAACAGAGGCCCTATACTTGATTTTCCCAAATCAACTCACTCACATGATAGTTTGTTCAATAACTTTACTAATCCAACTTACTAACCGAAAACTCGGACTTCGTCTGAGTCATCTACTCACAGAATGTCGATTCATACACAGATTAAGACTTCCTCAGTGACCAACGCACAATACAAAGATGACCGTAACACAAACTCATAGTAATAAACTTAGCGGATCCGTAATTCAGTACTTAGCTTAAGATAAACATATTGTAACTTAATCTTTACAGGACAGGTACAGATAATCGACAACACAGAAAGACACAGAATAACTCAGAGTTTTCAAACACACCACGAAAACTACACAGACATCATCAACCAGAAAAACAGTCTAGCGACTCCTCTGGTCGTCACCGAAGCTTCTCTTTTCATTGATTTATAAGAAGGTTATAATGTCTACGCAACGACCTTTCGGTTCGTGCGGAATATAAAAAGAGTCAGACTTTACAATTGCCAATCTGCGGCTTACACTGGCACGCATGGTGGACTTGAACCTGCAGGTATACAAAAATTACGGCTCATCTACTATACCTTCTAAATACATAGTTCTGGCTAACTTAAATGTCCGGGCAATTTTCGTTTTCAATGACTCTAACATCTGCTTCAAAATTTCTGGTTCTACGAGTTGAGCATCTATTCGTACTGAACTTAAAGAAATAACTTGGCTCATTAAACTCTCTGCCTGTGTCTGCAAAAAGGCTTCCTGTAAGTAAAATTCATTTGATAGAGCCGCATCACGACTGACTTTCATATCTGCAATCTGCTTATCAACTTTGGATAATCTTTCTTTTTGAACATTCAGTTGATACTCCCTTCTTTCTAACTCTTGATTCTGAAACTGTATGGTTTTGTAATACGCATCGCGCTCTCTTCTTATTCCTAGTATCTCCTTCTGTAGTTCAGCGACTAAATTCATCTGTATTTTAAGATCTGTATTCGATTCAGATAAATATGCTTCTATTCGCTGGAGTTCTTCATTAGTCTTTTTAGCCAAATCGGCCATCTCTTGTCCTTTCTGTACTGCTTCATTCAGTTAAGCTCTAGTCTCTTCTAAAAGATTGCCCAGATCTATGCGTGCATCCTCTTTATCTTGGACTAATTGCTTCAACTGGACAAGTTCCGCATCAGCAACACTTAATAACTCATCTTTTTCTCGGACTTCAGCTAGTGCTGCATCTCGTTGACTGATAACTGTTTCTTGTTTGGCAAGTCTAGTCTGTAACTCCTTAATTTGTTCGTTTAAAGCTTGATTTTTTACTTTGGTTGCAACTAATTCTTCCTGGAGAGGGCTAATGTCTGCTTCCAGAACATCAACCTTGTGTTGAAATTCTTCTCGGATGTTATCAGTCACTTCCTTCATTTGTGCTGGTAGTCGCTGCGATATCTGGATTAGCATTTGACCCATGGATGCGAGCTTAGAAAACATGGGAATTGATGGAAACAGAATAGAAGGACGTGGTTGAGAAGAAGAGGCTGTCAGAAGTTGATGTGAAGAGGGGGGAGAGTAATTCGGTGAGGAAGATGAAGCAGAAGGTTCTTCAGTAGGCTGTACAGATATAATAGGGTCGATTGGGAGGATGGGTGGCGAAGTGGGTTGCAGAATGTTATTCTCTAATACCTTTTCCGTGGATTATTGAGTAGAGTCATCAGGGTTGGCAACTGCAGACTCGACTGCTTTAATTAGTTCTTCAAAATTTTCTTTAATAATAAGTTGCCCATCTTCTTGCTTTTCTTGTTCAGATTGTTGTTGAAATTCTTCTTTAGAGGAGCTGGCTGCAGAATTGGTGGTATCATCATGCTCTTGTTGCTGATTTGGAGAGGACTGCGCTGATGAATCATTATGCATGGGGGTGGCTGTATCGTGGAAAGTCTCTTCTTCATGTTCTTCTTCTCGATTGTTGTCTACTTCTTTTCCTGCGGCCGAACCCTTTACTTGACTGTCAGATGAACTGATTCTGATGCGTTTTCGATGGAGTAGCTGGAAGATTTCTTCGTCGTCCTCTTCATCATCTTCCAATATCTGTGCAGATTCTTCATGGTACAGAACTGGACCTCGTGAAGGCGGTTGTGCTGATTGTATGGCTGGAAACAAGAAAGTTAGTATGTGGGGGAGACGTGAACGTGGCATATCTCCTTTGTTGACTTGTTTAATTACTGAAACACATTCTCTGTGAATGCGGCGAAAATATTACGAGGCAAAGTTAACAGGCTCTCTGGCAGCCAAATCTATTGCTGAATAAAAAGGGCGAGATATGTCATATGTACGTTTCTGCAAATTTAGTATTGCTACTAAAAATTTCAGGGTTGTTCTCTCAGGTTCAGGGCGACAAAGGATTGCATATTCATTAGAACAATGTCTAGGGAATAACTGGATCATTGTAGCTCTCGGTAAATTAGGGCCATTTTCTCGACCTTCCGAAGAGAGTCGGAATGCATCAGCAAAGGTCTGTAGAGTAATTACGGTACGAGATGGCAAGGAAGTGATTGGCCAACTCTGCTCCGTAACAGGTGTGGCAGCGATGGCGGCAATGATTTGGGCGTAGAATGGGTGACATTCCACTAAATTCCAAGGCAATTCAGCGAAATTAGCTAACCCACGGACACACAGAAACTCACCCACATCAGCAGGGAGTCCGTCACGGAATGCAGCAAAGTTTGCTAACGCTTCCATGATGCGCACACGAATAACAATCACAAGAACACAATTGCTCAGGGTATACAGGGAGCACAAGCACACAAAACACACAGACACAATAGCGATTAACAGTGGAATGAAAAAGGTTAAGTAGATACTTGGCAGCGGGAAGCAATTGAAATCGTTAATCATCACGCGATGTTGAGATGATAACCTCATAACTACGGTGTGCATGCATGAGCGGAATCGATAAGAAAAGGCGGCGATTATTCATGGTTTTGTATCCAAACGAGGAGTTTATGATTATATAGCAAAACGAGGCTTTTAAGGATTTTATTCAATCAACACGCAAAACTAAAAGGAAAAGAAAAGAAAGAGAAAAAAAGAAAAATATGCAGGCAATCTCAAAATATTCAGGACGAATCAGTTGCTTGTTGATATGGCCGCAACTTTGAACCATTTATCACCTTTGGAAGAGGAATTCCGGTCAAAGTAGCCAACCGAAAAGTTGCTGGGCCCACTCGTTCAGTAATCCGGTAAGGACCAAACCATCGTAACTTGAATTTTCCAGCAGAACGATTTGATTTTGCATTATAAAACAGCACAAGTTATCCTACCGTAAAAACTGGAGTTTTAAGATACCGATCATGTGTACGAGCTTGCCTCAACTGCACTTCTTGAAGAGTCAGAAAACTTTCCCAACGATGCTCATCTACTTCTCTGAGTGTGTCCAACCGAAATGGCAAAGAATCTTCAGGTAACAATTTCTGAGAGGTGGCCACACGTAAGCTTGGTACTACGATTTCCATTGGTGCAATTGCCTCCATTCCATATGCAAGTTTGAAAGGAGTCAGTCTAGTGGCAACTTTGTAAGTAGTCCGATATGCCCATAATACTACAGGTAGTAACTGATCCCATCTTTCTGGTGATTCTAGAATCAGTTTACGAAGCATATTCAACAAGGTCTTGTTTGTACTTTCAGCTAAGCCATTAGCACGAGGATAATAAGGAGAACTGAATTTATGCAGAATCTGAAAAGAGTGTGTGAGTACTTTCATTAAATTGTTAACAAAATGTGTGCCTTAATCTGTCACAAGTTCCAGAGGTAACCCAAATCGTGGAAATACGTCCTTCATTAAACATTTTGCTACCGAAATAGCTATAGCGGACCGTAAAGCCCAAGCTTCTGCCCATCTGGTAGCATAATCTGTACATGTCAGAATGTATCTGTTGTTGCTAAGGATTGTTGGAGGTGTGATTGGTCTAATAAAGTCAAGACCCCATTTCTGAAAAGGCTCCAAAGGTAATACAGGTTGGAGAGGGAAAAAATGTTGTTGTAAAGGCTGTCCAGACCATTGACAATTGTCACACTGTTTGACAAACTGAGATACATCTCTGTATATGGTAGGCCACCAAAGCCCACTTTGCAAAATTTTTCGGTGTGTTAAATCTATTGCAAAATGTCCACCGGAAGGTATTGAATGTGCTAGAGCGATAACTGAGTTTACTTCATGTGGAGGAATGCAACGAAGTAAAACTCCAGTGTGATCCATATAATACAATTCTCTAGCAATCAACCGGAATTTGCGACTGTAAACTGCAATTTTCCTACGCATTGCAGGAGAAGTCTGAGCAGGAAGATATCCATCAGTAAGAAAGGCTAATAACTGATCATAGTAAGTAGATATCACAGGAGGTTCTGTAGATTCATCATTAGTTGGTTCGGTAACATAAATTGCAGGTGTAGTGTCATCAACACCGACCGGAGCTTCACCGGAATCTAACCAAGAAAGGAAATCTGCTAATGCATGTGCAGTTCCGGATCTATGAATTACTTCGTAATCAAACTCTTGTAACAGTAGAACCCAACGCGCTAACCGACCACCTAAATGCTGTTGTCGAACCAGATATACTAACGTCGCATGGTCTACATGAAAGATGAATTTACGGCATAGCAAATAATGCCAAAATTTCTTTACAGAATATACCAAACCAAGACATTCTCTTTCAGTTATAGAATAATTCTTTTCTGCAGGAGCAAGCCTTCTACTTGCATAATAAACAGGCCTAAACCATTTATCGGTTTGTTGCATTAAGACACTTCCAATGGCTATATCTGATGCGTCTACAAAAACATGAAATGGGCGATCCCAATCAGAAGGTTGTAGAATCGGAACCTGCGTTAATAAACCTTTTAGACGATCAAATGCAGTTTGACATTCCTAAGTCCAATCAAATTGTCGAGGAGTACTGGTTATTAACCGGTTTAGTGGTATTGCCAAGTGAGCAAGCCACCGTAAATGTCGACCATGCCATCTGACTTGACCCATGAATCCCATCACTTCTTTCGGTGTAGTAGGCACAGGCGCTTCTAACACAGCTGCAACCTTATCTGGATCAACTTGTATGCCCTGTGCAAATACAATGTGGCCAAGGAGCTTACCACATGAAACTACAAACACAGATTTGTTTGGGTTTAGGCAGAGTCTGTATTCACGACATTTCTCAAAACAACACCGTAAATGATACAGGTGTTCTACCATCTTACCAAATAAAGAGAAATCATCTAGATATACTTGCATAAAAGAAGTAAGATAGGGTGAGAAGATTTCCTGCATACATCGCTGAAAAGTGCTAGGAGCATTTCTTAATCCAAACCACATAACTGTACAAGCAAAAACATCCCAATTGGTAATGAAAGCGATTTTTGGTATGTCTTGTTCAACCATTCTGACTTGATTATACCCACTGTAACCATCCAAAAAGGAGTACATTTCATGTCCTGCTACTCTATCCAGCATTGTATCAAGGAATGGAAGTGGAAATGGATCAGGTACGGTGGCTGCATTCAATTTTTGGTAATCGACACATATTCGTAGTTGCTTATTTTTCTTAGGAACGATAACAATGGTTTGATATCCACTCAGCATGTTCTACTGGTACGATGAATCTGACTTTTAATAACCTATCAAGCTCTACCTTGACCTGTGCTGCATAGTTGGGATTCATACGGTAGCTGGGTTGTTTAATCGGCTTGGCTTCTGGTTTGAGCACAACCCGATGCTGATAGATTCGAGGATCTAGACCTTTCATATCACGATAGTCCCATGCAAAAACATCAGAGAACTCACGAATAAGCTGTATCAAATCTGCTTGAAATGCTTCAGACAACCCTTCCTTTATCTTGACAGGTCGCAGATTTACTTCATCTCCCAAATTATAGGTGATTAATTGATCTTAGAGAACATAGAATTGATTAGGTTTTCCTGAATCATCAACTGGTTGTAAAAGTTGTTGTATATCAACCTCATCCTTAACAGTAGTATCTTCTGTCTCTACTTGTTCGGTCACAGGCACCACCGTACAAACTGTCAGATTTCAGTTATCTACAACAAATTGTAGATCAACAGTCCCTAAGGAGATTAAATCTATGTTATTCTTTAAAAATTCTTCTTCTTCGTCATCGGATAAACCATCTAACATGTGAACTGGTTCTGCCACATAAGGTCTAGCATGTAGTTCACAGGGCTGAATAGCATCTAATTTGACAACATATTTACGGTTATTGTCTTTGAAAGTGAGTTCTTGTGCGGACCAATCTTGTATAACCTTAGCTTGTTTCAATCAAGGACAGTCGAAAAGAAGATTATAATCAAGACTAGACTCCGGTAGTTCTAAAACAACAAAAGTCATCTTAAATGTGGTACCCTACAAAGTGATTGGGACATTTCGTACAAGTCCTACTGGGTGGACTCGGGATTGGTCGGCCATTCTAACAAAAAACTGAACAGGCTCAATTTCGGTCCATCCTAACTTCTTACAAAGTGCTGCAGTGGCTATGTTTACACCAGATCCACCATCAATTAGTACTTGAGTAATCTTATGGTTTTTGTACCATACCGTAATTAAAGGGACCGAATGATCCACCGTAGAGTTAGTTTCCGATTGTACCGTCGTTGTTGCTAAAATTGTTGCCGAACTCTTGGTACTAATGCAAGTAATTGTCCAAGAGGAAGAGTAATGGATGCTTTAGATAAAATTTCCCATGCCTGCTCTGCTTGACTTGTACCTTTTACTGATTCTGAAGACGATGCATCAGTTACTGGGATTGACTCTTGCTCCTGCGCGGTTTCCTTTGGCAGCGGAACTTGTGTCACCGGAATTGGATGTGGGAACACCGGAGGTTTTGTGGTGGTCCACTGACTAGCTTTGTCATACATTCTTTGTTGCTCACGAATACCTGGTTCAAATACTTCAGCTGCTGGTTGCAACGACTTACCGGATTGGGTATGAACTACTACGGCTTGTGTTTCTATTGGTGTGATATGAACCATATTTGTCATTGGGTTCTGGTGCTCTTTCTTCCTCTGATCATATTCGGCTGCATCTTTACATAATCTTCTGATCTGACCAAACTCACCACAAAAATGACAGCGAGGTGGTGGCAAGGCATTACCTTCTTGTGATGTTCCTATCTACCAGCGATTTCCATTGTAGTTGGTATTCCTCTGTCCTCTATAATTTTTGTATCCTTGCTGCTGATTATTTCTCATCTGAGGTGGTACATAGTGGGTGGCAGGCTGTCCTAGTTTCTTGTATAATTGCATTTACTATTGCTGTTCCTGCACTTTAGTGTTATAGGCACAGTTTTCGGTGGAATGTCCGTTGGTATTGCAGATAGCGCAATACAACTGATTAAGGGCACAAGTGGCACTGGTATGCCCTGGATTCTTGCACTTAGTGCAGTACATTTGTCTAGCCAGATCTTCTACAACACTTTTACTGGCTTTTAACCACTCCAGGTCTTCGGTAAAACCTCCAACTTTATGCTCGAGCTGCAAAGCCATTGCAATAACCGCATCTAATGTCATAGCTCCTACACAATGGATGATCATAATCTGTCGGAGCTGCGGAGTTAAACCATTAATAAACCACTGCGTGATGACATCATCCGGTAAATTAGCATGTGCTGGCATCTCAAATGAGTTCTGAATAGGGTGGCATATTCTTGCACTGTTTGATTCAGCTTTTGTCTATTATTCTGCCGGTAATCGAAAATTTCAGCAGGGTTCTTCTTTAACCGGAATCTCTGTAGAAACGCATTCCTTACCGCTTCATAGGTGCCGAAATGGTTGATATCATATTCTGTAAGCCACCTGACGGCTTCATTTACTAGTGTTGACTGAAATACTATGGCCTTGTATGTCGGATCGGGTGGATGATTAAGTACTTCATAACTAATTTCAAAGGTACATACATGAGCATCAGGATCATCACCTAGAAATCCACCGAATTTGGTGTATGTTACTCCTATTGGAGCCGGTCGGGGTGGAAATGGATGTTGTTGTTGCTGTTGTTGTTGTTGTTGCTGTTGTTGTTGTTGTTGTTGTTGTTGTTGTTGTTGTTGTTGTTGTTGCCCACTCATGGTGCTGCCTGTTGTATTGTTACTATCTCCTGAGTTCTGAGGTTGAATTTCTTGACCGTCGGAATATGTATCGTCAGCCTGTGCACTCTCCGGCTTAATAATATCGTTCAATCTCTTTCGGATTTCAGCTTCGAATAAGCTACCTTCCTCCTTGATATCAAATGTAGGGAAGCTTACTCTAAATAGTGGTGACAAGAATGAAGATTCACCAGGAAATGGTAAACTGTCACCAGGAGACTGTGAACGCTCTATAATTGGGACCGAAATAGCATCGGAATTTATCGAATTTATACCAAAACAAGGTACTTTTTCACCTTCACTGATTTCTTTGGCCAACATGCTTCTATCCTCATACAAATTCGAATCTTGACTAGATGGTGTTAAGTTAACTGCATACTGCGTCCTGGTAGACTTTGGAGTTACTATATCTTCGACAGACTGTGCCGAAATTGCACCGGAATCTGCTGAAATTGCAGTACGTTCCACCGGAATGCTATCGGAATCACTACTAACGTTCTTCGCTTCCTTGACAACTGGGTTAAACTTATCTATGCTTCTAGCTCCTGGGGGCATCCTTAGCAAATTAGGTATCACCCAAGACTGTTGGTTTCTCCTATACTTCGGGTACGTCTCACCAGATTGAGTAACCGGCATATATCACGTTTGCAATACTTTGCGTACTACTCTTCCTTACTATCGATTCACAATCTATGACCACTTTCTCACAATCAATTTACAATGCTCTGGTGCCACTCTCCCACAACTATATCGCATCACTCTGATGCCACATTCCCACAGACGGCGCCAGTGTTAAACGTGGGTCTTACCGTCAGAGACGCGTTTAAACATCTATTCGGGTTCTTGGGAGTGGAAGGGGTCTATTAACAGAGGCCCTATACTTGATTTTCCCAAATCAACTCACTCACATGACAGTCTGTTCAATAACTTTACTAATCCAACTTACTAACCGAAAACTCGGACTTCGTCTGAGTCATCTACTCACAGAATGTCGATTCATACACAGATTAAGACTTCCTCAGTGACCAACGCACAATACAAAGATGACCGTAACACAAACTCACAGTAATAAACTTAGCAGAACTGTAATTCAGTACTTAACTTAAGATAAACATACTGTAACTTAATCTTTACCGGACAGGTACAGATAATCGACAACACAGAAAGACACAGAATAACTCAGAGTTTTTAAACACACCACGGAAACTACACAGACATCATCAACCAGACAAACAGTCTGGCAACTCCTATGGTCGTCACCGAAGCGTCTCTTTTCATTGATTTATAAGAAGGTTACAATGTCTACGCAACGTCCTTTCCGTTCGTGCGGAATATAAAAAGAGTCAGACTTTACAATTGCCAATCCGGCGGCTTACAATAGACATTGTAAGGACACCCAAGAATATGATAAACAGAAGAAGGACCGATGGTGTAGCTCAAGCGTAAGCACCACCTCCTTTACTTGTCAATCAGCAGAGACATGAGGACTGGTATGAAGACCATGAGCAAGTGAAGGTACAAGTGCATGAGTGAAATCACACACAAGCATGCACACACATACACACACACGCGCACACATGCTAAGAGCAAAGAGAGGAACAATGGAAAGCCTCTATTAAAAGAAATCTCTTACAAAGCTTCAATCTCTAACAAGCTAACCTCAAAGATGCTCACCTCAAAAATGAGCTCTCTAGCTCTTTTTATTGTTTTTGGACTAGTTTTGGCCCTGTCCAGACCTAGTGTCTGGCCTAGTTAAAAATTAGGTTCCATGCTTATTTGAGGGCTCAAACAAAGTCTAAAACTTATGAAAATTGGTAGGATGATACTTCTCATACTCCTCAAGCTTGATGACTCCTTGGCATGAAGAAAATGGAGTTGCAAAAAGATGAAATGGTATTTACAATGGTTTCTAGTGATGAAAATCACTATTTTTAAGGGGATTTCTTTTGAAAATTTGACATATGCTTCTTGGAGCTCCCTACTTTCTCCTTCTTCTTGTGTGTCAACTTCTTTGATGTGTATCGTGACTTTATGCTTGACCTTAAATGCCAAAACTCCCCCCCTCTCGAGTCTGTCATCCCTAAAGACCCCTTGTTGTAGTGGTTGTTCTATGTAGTACCTTGAGAGGGAGTGTCCATCATGTGTGAACAAGAGCCATCTATCTTCCAATTGTAGCAGATTTGGGTGTCTGGTTCATCATTTGTCACTGCGAGCCTGTGCAAGTTGTAGTCCTTTGGTATGTACTTCTTCCTTGGGTTTTGGCATGATGATATATTTTTGAGCTTTCAAAAGTTGCGAGTTGCGCACAAGAGGTTTTCAAGGTTGATTTGGAGCAACTGTTGGCGATGGATTGCTTCCTAGGTATTGATGTTGTCCCCATGATTTCCTCTAGATCTTCCAAAGGTGATGTTCATAGTAGTCATGCTAAGTACTCATAACCCATAGTGCATGATGGGTAAGTGTGTTAGCGCATGGGTTGAAGAAAGTATGTGCCTTGTGCATGGTCTTGTAATGTGGCCCTATGCATGCTTACTTGGAAAATGCATGGGAAGAAGTATGGTGCAAAAATTGGAGGTCTTGAGCTAAGTGCTCAAGGGCATGCTAACAAAGAGGTTTCCTAATCTATCATTGTTATAATATGGCCCAAGTAGGAGATTCTCACCATGGTGAATATTCAAATAATGCGGATCTCTTCGTGTTGTACACCCATCATTATGATGGATCATTGGTTGGTCTATCGTTGTCGATGAATGCCCTTGTTGATGGTCCACTGATGAGATTCTTCGAGTGCCTGGTCTTGTCCCCTCTCTTCAAAGCAAAATTTGGCAAATATTGAGAATTGAACTTCTTTATATTCCTTGATAACCAGCATTGGGTAATTACACCAAGTTTAGTGTCACATATTCTCTTTAGCTCACCATAAGCAGAAGTCTTCTCACCCAGTATACATACAAGGATTTGTAGGGTACTAGAACTACCCCTTGCAAATATCTCCTGGATGTCTTGTACATATAGTAGTTAAGCATTGCTCAAGTTATGGACCTTCAAGCTCTTCCCTCCTACCATGGTAAGGGGGAACAATAGTTGTGGATGCCATGTTCATGACAAGTTTTGGATATCTACCAAATAAGGCAACGATAATATCATCTGATAGCCGAGATACACTTCTATCCAAACTGATAAATGCCCAGTCATCAACGATTCCACCTTCAACTAAGCATGACTCATTCATGTTCCATGAGCCAAACCTAGGAACAAGCTCTCTCTCTCTCTCTCTCTCTCTCTCTCCCTTTTTTTTGGAACAACGTCACCAAACAAGAAGAAAGATGTTAGTATCAGTAAAGTAATTGACATATGTCAATGTGCTCTTGTGCATGGGACTCTCAAGTTTGTCTATGCATGGACATGTAATGTGGCCCTATATTAATGCATACTTTGGAAATGCATGACCTGAATGGTGCAAAAGATAGGGTTGTGCAAGGAGCACATGGTTGTCGCTCATCGAGGCTTTCAATTTCACGTGTGGATGTTGATGCCGTCTTTGTGGGAGGTATCCATTTGATCTTGAAATGATATAAGCAACTAATTGTTGAATGAAAATTGATCATTCCTCCTTATAGGGATCCATTTAAGAATAGTGTTTGATTGTGTAGTGATCACCTTTGGCCACTTCATGTTTGGATGGTTTCTTGAGGGTTTGATCCCTCGTGGTTGTCTCTTTGGTTCGATAGGTGCACTGGTGCTTTTGGCTTCCAAACCCATATCCTTGATGATTGTTTGTTTATTATTGTAGAAGAGGTGAATTGATCTTCTTTTGAGCTCTCCTTGAGTTTGTCCCTTGCCTCACCTTGGCTTCTTTGTTGAGACTTGTCTCATGAGTGAGGACTGAGGGTTTTGTACATGTAAGAATGCCTTGGGCACCCACATGCATGAGTGACCTTGTTGAGCTACAACTAATTTCTTAGGCACCTAAATTTTTACGTTGTTGTGGTCGGCCTTCAGTGGCTGCTTTGGTTTCCAGATGTGAAGTACTCTTTGAGATTGAGGTCTTTGATGTTTTGCTACTTGTTGCCTTTTCTCTGGTGCTTCTTCGGTAATGATTTTGACTGCACTAATGTGAATGAATGATTGCCCTTTTGTACCCACATCTACTTCATGCCTGGAACTACCTTCTTCTTGATTTTTGCTTGTCTATTTGATATAGCAGTTGTATTGTACTGTTTTGTTTGCCTTTGTGGTTGAATTGTTGTGCTTGCATTATTCTTTGAAGAAGAAGAGAGATCCACTCGCCTTCGAGCTTGTTCTTCCATGATTGACTCCTTCTACATCATAGAGCTTTTGACATATACAACATCTTCTTCTATAAGATTAGTCTTAGAAGAGCTAGGAGAATGTGTGATTCTTGGATTTGTGATCATGCTATTGTCCAATTCTAATGTAATGCATTATTCACGTACCCAAACTTGAAGATGTTGACTTTTTAGGTTTAAGTTGATTGCATGGTCATAGATCCAATCTTGACCCAAGACAAAGGATGAGGTATTCCCTACTTTCAGAAAATGGCTTGCTTCAGTTGAGACTGAAAAAGGAACTAAGCTTAAGGCTTTACGTTCAGATAATGGGGATGAGTATACCTCACATGAATTCAACCTTTTCTGTCAGTCTAGAGGGATTCATAGAGAGTTTATAGCTCCTTATACCCCATTATAGAATGGTGTAGTTGAGAGGATGAATAGAACTATTCAAGATAGAGTAGTCTCTATGTTGCATCATGCAAACCTCTCACAAAGCTTTTGGGCAAAAGCAGTATTGATTGCAGTTCATGTGATTAACCTTTCACCAAAGGTCTGAAAGTGGCACAAGAGTTGTGGGCAGGGAAGCCACCATATTATGATCATTCTTGCAGAGAAAAGAGGCACAAAAGAGGAGCCCAAAAAATTTTCAAATCAATGGGTACAAAATTTCTTCTTCAAAATTCTAGGAAATTCCCTAAAAAAAATAGGCATATTGCTAAAATTGCTAGGAGTATGTTAAATGAAATGAATGTGCCGTTAACATATTGAGCAGATGTTATATCTACTACTATGCACTTGATGAATAGATGTCCCACATGAAGGGTACATTGCATGACGGAGGCACAGAGTGGAAGGAAACTAGACCATTTACACATTAGAATCTTTGGTTGTGTATGCTACACACATGTGCAACAAGAGTTAGGACGTAAGATGGATGCAAGGGCTGAAAGATGTATATTTATTGGTTATGCTATGAAGCAAAAAGTTTTAGGGGCTACAATCCTAATACAAAGGTATCTAGAGATGTAGCGTTTGATGAACTCAAATGATGGTATACTTCCAAAGTTCGATTGCAGGATGAAGATATTCAAGAGATAAAGAGGAGATATGAAGTTAGGTTTCAAGATAGCTTGGAAATTAGTGGTCCAATCATACAAAGGAGTTCAAGCATGGATTCAGCCCATCAATCAGTGAATAATGGAAAGGCAAGATCAGTAGAGCTTGATGAGGATGGACATGAAGTTGAAGACTTTGAATAACCTATGTTAGAAAGGGGAGCTACATCAAAAACAGAGATCAAGGCACCAAGGCAAACAAGGTTCATTCCACCAAAAGATAAGAAAGGAGGTAAAAAAGGGTAAGAAATCCAATCTCAAGTCTTGTTTATGATAGTTATATTGCTAGACATTATGCTCATGACTAAGGTTATCAAAGATCATGAACCTTCTACCTATAAAGAGGCCAAAGACACAAAGGAGTGGCAAGAAGCTATGGAAGAAGAGTATGAAGCCCTTGAAGACAACAACACATGGAGTCTAGTTCCAAGAAAAGAAGGGATGAAGGTAATTGGCAACAAATGGGTCTATAAAGTGAAGAGAAATTCTGATGGTTCAATTGCTAGGTACAAAGCAAGGCTTGTGGCAAAAGGATTTGCTCAATCCTATGGGATTGACTATGTAGAAACATTCAGCCCAGTTGCAATTATGACCACAATTAGGGCAATCATTGGGGTTGCCACATCTAAGAGGTGGTCAATATATCAATTGGATGTAAATAATGCTTTTCTTAATAGTGATTTGCAAGAGACAGTCTACATGACTCAACCATTAGGGTTTGAGAACCCTGAATATTCATATTTTGTTTGTAAACTTAGAAAAGCATTGTATGGTTTAAAGCAAGCTCCTAGGGCATGGAATCAAAGGCTTGTGGAGTATTTTTGCAGGTGTGGATACAATCCAAGTGATGGGATCCTTCCTTATACCTCAAGAAGGAAGGAGGACTAGTTGTTTATGTATGCATATATGTGGATGACTTGATTGTAATAGGAAGTGATGATGTTGGTATCACATGGATCAAGGCAAGCTTGGAAATGAATTCTTAAGATTTCAGATCTTGGAGTTCTTAAATATTTTCTTGGGATTGAAGTTATTTATGTGGAAAATGGCATTTACCTTGCTCAAAGGAAATACTTGCTAGATGCACTTTATAAGTATGGTATGAGTGGGTGTAAGCCACTCACACAACCTATGGATCCAAACACTAAGTTATGTGCACGTGAAGGACAACCTCTTGAAGATATTTCAGCATATGGAAGCATAATTGGAAGCCTAAAATATGCTACCATCACAAGACCTAACTTGTCTTATGTTGTAGGAGTTCTTTCTCAATTTCTAAATTCACCAACTGATGTTCATATGAATGCAGCCAAGAGAGTGCTTAGTTACATCAAGCACACTATCAACCTGTAGAGAGTACGCACGCAGAAGCAAAATGAAAAGTAAATTACTCTCACAAAACAAAGAATGTGTGAGACACAAAATGAGTAGAACCATGAAATGGGTAAACTCATGTGGATTAGAAATGAGCTTGCCAAGAGCATGGAGTAGGATCCTCAAGCTTCTAACCAAGTATAAATGAGGGGAGAGGCCCTCCTTATATACATTTGGGAGGGGCTCTCAAAAGTACATCATATGTGGGATAAGTCTCCTAAAAGGAGAACGAATACATCTGGTAGAAGCACATGGCAAGGTACCCAAATACAAAGGAAATACAATATAAAATGGAAATAGACTAGAAATGGAGTGCCTCTTGGATACAAAATGGAGATGCACTCATGCGAATACAAATGTAGATGAAGTAGGAGCAATCATGTGGTCAACACCCCCTCTGCAACTCCATTTTGGAGCTGCTGAATGCTGCAGAGGTCCACCAAGCGCTGAAGCGGAACCGGAGGTAGAGCCTTTGTGAACATGTCCGCCAAGTTCTCTTGAGAGGTACATTGCTCCAGAGTAATCTCTTGAGATATGAGCTTCTCGTGGATGAAGTGGTACTAGATCTCGATGTGCTTCGTCCGAGGGTGGAACACTGGATTCTTGGCGATGGCCAAGGCTGACTAATTGTCCATGCAAAGACATGTCAGAGTATCCTGCAAAACACCAATGTCAGATAATAAACATCGAAGCCAAATGGCCTCACATGCTGCAAAGCTCGATGCTCGGTACTCGGCCTCGGTAGATGATAGTGCAATGGTAGGCTGCTTCTTACTTGCCCAAGAGATAGGTCCTGAGCCAAGCAAGAATATATACCCAGAAGTAGACCGTCGAGAATCGGGATCACTAGCCCAATCTGAATCTGAATATTCGACAAGTTTGATGCCCCCTCTATACCAAAGACCATGATGTTGGGTGAGGGCAAGGTATCGAAGTAGTCTCTGAGCAGCATCCCAATGAGTCTGACGAGGCTGATGTGCAAACTGACTGAGTATACCAACTACATAAGCAATATCTGGTCTAGTGTTGGCAAGATAGAGTAATGAGCCAACAATTTGTCGATAGGTATGCACATCCACAAGTGATGATGAGTCCTCTAGTGTAAGCTTGATGTTTGGATCAAGTAGTGTAGAAACTGAGCGACACTGGTCCATGTTATATCTGGAAAATAGATCAGAGCAGTACTTCTTCTATGATAGGAATATACCTTCTTTTGTTTGCCAAACTTCCATGCCCAAAAAGTAGTGTAGTAATCCAAGATCTGTCATAGAGTACTCAAGATGAAGTTGTGTGATGATAAACTGGATGTGTTCTTCGTCTGAACCTATCAAGTATTGATATATTTAGGTAGTGATGTGTGTGAACACACTAGGACCGCCGGGGCACTTTTTTCCCTCTTTAGGAGGTTTTTTCCCCCAGCTTGTATATACGCCTATTGCCCTAATGGGATACTTATCTTTGTACATTCTCTAGTAATACATTCAGTATTGTGTGTTTGTGCTCCAAGCTTCTTCTTCTTCCTTGTGCTATTCGCGTGCTTCCACAGACGTCTAACTCCAACAATTGGTATCAGAGCAGGTCTAACATTTGAGCACTTGTAAGATCTCATTAGGAGTGTTTACTCTAGTTCTAAGCTAGCCCCTAGTTAAGCAAGCCGCTTGCTTGCTGGAATTTTCTCATAGGAAGTGATCTTTGATCACCCATATCTCTTTGTGTAGTAGTCCAATTCATTTGCAAGATAGCTCATTTTGTTCCTATAATTCTAAGATTTCTTTTGGATATAGTCTTAGCATCAAGTGTTCATTATCATTGATTATATTGAGATTGAAAGCTCTCTAGTTTGATCTTTACATATTCCCAAGTATATGTGTGTTGGAAGGTACACATAGGTGCAAGCTACCTGTTTGGAGAATTTCTGGTCTGTCTTGTAAAGGGAAGTTGATACCTCTAACATTATCTAAATTGAGTGATATTTTGCTTTTTGGAAAGCCCGTACTCTCTATTTTTAGTGTGCAAATTTTCATAGGTTCAGTCTTCAGATCCATAGAGAAATTCAATTTTTGGTGGACTGTGGTAGTGAGTTGTTTTGTCCCAGGAAGGGCCTATCATTCTTCTACTGTAGTTAGGATTGGATATAATCCATTATGGCATACTCATACTATGATACTCTCATGACTTTTTTAACTTCTCGTTGCCCACCCGACTCCCTGTCTACAACTGCTTGACATAAGCTGGCCCTATATAGCCGGTGTTTTTGCGTCATTGTGGGACAATTTTACCATGATGATCCATCAAGAGCTTGGCTTTGGTGTGACCCTATTCATGAGGTGTCACCAGTCTTGGCATTGGGCCATTTTGCACCTACTCGTGATCACTTTTTGGTTGATTTGATGCACAAGAATATTTTGTAGAGTGGATTGTGGTGGCCGACAATGCAACGCAACATGCATGATTATGTCCAGCAGTGTGATCCCTACCAATGCACCAGCCAACCGTTGTCACGACATTTTTTTCCTTTCCAACCCATCCTCCCTATGGAACCTTTTTAGAAGTGGGGATTGGACTTCATCAGTTTGATAAATCCCTTGGCTACAACTACTACCACCCGATACATCCTGACTTGCACTCACTATGCCACTTGTTGGGCTGAGGCCTAGGCAGTCTGATGAGCCACTCCTATGGTGGTCATAAAATGTTTAGCTCGTGATCTCTTTCTATGGTTTGGCCTCCCTCTGGAACTTGTGTTGGATAGAGTCACCCACTTTTCCAATGATTTAATTCAGGCTCTTACCCACTCCTTCAACATCATCCATAAGTTCAGTACTCCGTATTACCCCCGAGCAAATGGTCTTGTTGAAAGTATGAACAAAACATTGCTCACCTTGCTCAAATATTTAATTGCTGATTGTCCTAATTGATGAGACTAGCTTCTGCCTGTGGTACTCTATGCATATATAATTACTTATAAATTCACTACGGGTTATACTCCTTTTAAATTAGCATATGGTATTGAGGCAATTTCCCCTATGGAGGTGGTCATCCCCAGCCTGTGTGTAGCCATTGAACACAAATCATTACCAACTCATTCGTTGTATGCTCAAACACTTATTTGCATGCTTTTGATGAATAGAGGTTTGAAAGCCTCCTATTCATGCCAGAAGTCCAACTGAGACAAGCTCAGACTCATGATCACTTTTTATGGACTCTAGTTTTTTAAGTAGGCCAACTCATGTTGTTTTACAACTTGAAGTTAGATCGGGATACTAGATAATTAAGTGTTTGATGGTTCACTCCTTACTAGATTTTGGCACAGGTGGGTCCAAAAACTTTCCAGTTGCAAACTCATGCCCAAGTGCCAGGTAAAAATACGGCCAATGGGTTAGAAATTCGCCCTTTTTTATTGTCATCCACGTGTTCAGCCATTTGTCATCACCCATGTCTGCATTATTTTGCACAATAGTTATGGCATAATCTCCCTCGACTTGCATTCATCATTTCATCCGTCCCTCTTGTCATGGTTAGCTCCTCGTCCTCTGGCATAGATAATTTTGGACCTATGATAATTGCAGAACCATCATCCATTCCCCCATCTTCTCCGGTACACTAGGCTTCTTCTTCATCCACTCCAGTCCCACCCTCCTCACCACCTTCCATTCCTCTGGTTGATGAGCATATGCAAGATGTTTCTCCACCTTCACCCCCACTCCCTTCTACGGTTGTTGAGGTTGTTGTCTCCCCAATTGTCTCTTCTCCTCCCTCCCATTCTCCAACCCTTGCCAACACAATCATGATCCCTTCTCTTGATCATGCCACACCACTATCTACCCCTCCTTCATCACTGTCATATTCTCCACCAAGTACTCCTCTGAGCACAGGATGGTCCACCCCTTCCTCGTTGATCTCTCCATGGGATTCTACAATTTTTTCCCTCGAAGATGAAGTCGATCTCCCTGACTTGTCGCGCCTTCTAGCCCCTAATGGAGAATTCTGACGATTCAGTGTCAATGAACAATGCCGAACTTTGATCGACTCAGCACTTACCTCATCCATATGCAAACCCTCATCATTCACGATATGGACCACTACCAACAAATCTGCAATCACCTCCAAGAACACAATGAGTGGCTACAACTTTGAACTCAACAACTATAGGATGAGCTTCACAATCAAGTATTCACCAACCATCAACTAGGAGATGCCTTGTATCGAGAGTCCAAGCAGACTTAGTACTTCAAAGACTTTTTTGAAAAATAGAGGCATGAGACGAAGAGTTACAAGAAGAAAATGCAAAATGTTTAGGAAGAAAATTCTCTTCATTTGCGTTGAATACATGAATTGGAGAAAGAGACTCTGGTCCAAGATGCCGCCATCAATGAAATAAAGTTTCACTTGTAGGAGCAAGCTCAATAATCATCAATGAAATGAAGTTTCACTTATAGGATCAAGCTCAGTACTATGAACTTCTTCAACAAACTACAACAACACTAAAGGAAACAAATGAACAGTTATCCGCTAAGGCAAACCAACAGGAACAATAGCTCCTTGTTGCACAACGATAAGTTTTGGCCTTACTGAAAGATCTAGGCTAGGAAAAGCAATTCAAGGAGCAAGCCATGTAGACTTTTCAATTTGAAGACAATTCCAAAAAAAATTTTAGCAAGATTTTTACATCCAAGAGGAGTTTGATTTGCAGTTGGTAGAATCACAAAGTAAAGCAATTTTTTTGTCAGCTTCAATGTCCAGTGCACTTCGGATGGTACAATTACTTTGCAATTGGATGAAGTCCAATGCTTACTTAAAACTATTACTAAAAAGATTCTGGCTACTTTCAAAGAAGTGTGAGATTCGTTTAGATCCAAAGTCTTCACTCCCTCTTATGAAGAACTAGAAGATGCAAAATAAATTTTATATTTTTGTAATTGATCTTTTTTTGGGTCCAGGTCCTCCGTGCATACTAGTGTTAGCCACCGGATATCGGACTCTTAATACTTGTGAATATTAATTGGTTGAAACATCTCAAGAGAGAGACAGACCATTGATGTATCATTTCAATGATGAATATAATACCACTCTCTCTCGAGGTACACAAAAGAGAGTGGTATTATATTCAAAGATGAATATGATATCACTCTCTCTCGAGGTATGCAGAAGAGATAGGTATCGGATCTTTCGGATTATCAAAGTCTATTGTGTTGTACAGAAGAGCACTTCGTCAATTTGATTCATTGTTATCAGAGTGTTGATTATTGTTATTGTTCAATAATTAATTATCTATTCATCTATGAGTATTATTGAATGCATAATTTGGTGAGTAGTTAAGTTTGCATTGTGTATCTAAAAAGTTCGGTACAAAAGATATATTGGATGCCATATTTGATAAGTTCTCTAGTAATTTGGTGCTAAGTATTTTGGAGCTGAAACACATGGATTCAGTCGTTACCAAATTTTTCTACTCAAGAACCATGTCAACTTGTCTTGTTCCTTCACCGCACTAGACAGAGGTTAACAACACACACACACACAGATGTAGCTAGTGCATCTCTCCTTCCCTCTTTAATATTTGATACTCTATTTGATTCTTAGCATGTATAGGAGATGCATCTTTAGTTATGACTTTGATCATTGTATGTATAGTTCATCGCATGTGTATACTCATGATAGCAATGTAATTAAATATAGGAATTTCCATTATTCATTTTTGCAAGAGTGCATTGTGAAAGGGTTTAAAGAACAAATTTTAAATTTAGAGATATTTTTTACATTGATCTTCCTAGAGGACTACCACTAGAGAGAAGGGACATTGACCATGCCATAGACCCAATTATTAACACTAACCCTATTTGTAAACCACCTTATAGGCTTAGTGTTTCACAACACTAGGAAGTAAAGAAGATCCAATATTATCTAGTGACAGGATTCATTGGACCTTATATCTCACCATGGGCATCACCAATGCTCCTCTTGAAGAAAATGGATGACTCTATGAGATTGTGTATAGATTATACATCATGAAACTAAGTAACACTTAAGAATAAGTTTCCAATGCCTATTGTGGAAGAATTATTC
Organism: Ceratopteris richardii; assembly: GCA_020310875.1. Lineage (NCBI taxonomy): Eukaryota > Viridiplantae > Streptophyta > Polypodiopsida > Polypodiales > Pteridaceae > Ceratopteris > Ceratopteris richardii. The sequence continues at coordinate 35,510,777 of CM035441.1, read as the reverse complement.
AATCAATTACATCAAGCTAGGTATTTTCATAAGTTTTAAGTCATGTCAAGAATATTAGGGTTAGAGCAAGAGGATGTTTTTAGTGATGCCATCTGGTCTCACCAATGCTCCAATCACATTTACAAATATTGAGAATAGTGTTTTATGGTCACATTCAAGACATCTTGTTTTTTATTTTAGTGATGACATTTCGATCTATAGTAGATCTTTAAGTGTGAAAAAAAACATCCATGAAAATTCGTATGAAGGCAAGAAGCACATAGGATCATACTACATACCAATGCTCCATAGATTACAACATTACTTAAGCTAGAATCTAAGAAAAATCAATACATCATTTTTATCCTAATTCTTACATGAAACTAATGATACTTTTGCCTTGGTTGATCTTTCGGAAGCCTTCTCATATTAGGACTGCTCATTGTTGACACATTACAAACAACATAAAGCCCTTTAATCTTGAAATCATAGCCTATAAAAGTTGTTAACGATATTCAGCTTCAAATAAAATCTGTCATTATAACAATTGCAAGATACAATGATAAACATATAACCTAGAAGTGATCTTAGTTATATTTTGATTATAGCCATCTACATTTGAAAAACAAAAATTTGATGAACGAAAACATGTTTTTGTTTCCTCAAAAATCTTTACATTTGATCCATTATTCAAGAAACAAAACTTTTAAGGAGAACTAGCAATTCAAGATTTTTACTAAAAGCATAGAGGTGTTAACTGAACAAAGTAATTGATTGATTTCTCTAATGTTCTCATTAGATAACCTAATGCCTCACAATTTGAATATGCTCTTACAAAATTCATTCAATCATTTTGGAGATCGAACAAATGAACATAATAAAGGAAAGTAGCATACTGTGATTGGCATCATGTTGGATACATATGTTGATTTTCCAAGCCATAAATCTTGTGAGCACTTCAACAAAAATTGATAGGACAAAATATCCTTCCCATTGAAATGTTAAGTTGTATTTCAACATGTAAATAGCCAATATTAGAATGGACTTAATAAACATGTGAGGGTGCATCCTTGAATTCACCTAAAACACAAAGCCAACCATGAAATGAAATTTGAACAAACCTAATAATCAAAATGGATTAAACATGTGAGTTTTTTATCCACCTTTATCGTTTTGAAATTATTTTCCATATGGCTTTTAAAGGTAAGATAATAATCATCTCCTTCTACACTTTTGTATTAGACAAAAATTTGAGTGAACATAGGTATCTGTGAACATATATGTGAGGTCATTCATGCTTGAAGCTACATAGGGAAGGTATACATTCTCCCATTAGTGGTATCAAAGAAGCTTTGGCAAAAAAAAGGACATTCAAAGAGGACTAGAGGAGCTACTGAAGGCTTTGGAGGAAGAGGAGTTTCTTATTCGAGTTCAAAGGCATACATTCAACTCAAGAGAAGTCCACTCGTAAAGAATCAATGCATCCACCTCATTTGTTTTGATACTTTTAAGGGATAGATGTAAAGTTCTTTATACCCATCACTCTTTTTTAGCTAGGAAGCCCTAGAAGAATACATTAGACTACACCATGTCATAATATAACAGTCAAATTGAAAAGCTAGATAAGAACAATTATCAGCTATCGAGGTTTATAATGCCTAGATTTCTCATGTGAAGGGTTTATGGGGGCTTATTAGTGGAATAGATGCCAAGCCTAGATTGGGGGATAATCCAACTCTTGATCTATTGAGGATCTTGAGGTAATGGAATGAGAGAGATTAAGAGGGTTGTTTTTATCCTATCTCACCATATTATCAATGTAATGATAGGTCATACTCAAGATCTAGAAACTTCAATGGAAGTGTGGGAAACTCTGGAAAGGTAATACTCTACTTCAACCAAAGCTAGGAAGATTCAATTGGAGAATGAACTCTATAATATGAGGAAGAAAACTAATGGCATCATCATTGATTACATTCTGAAGTTCAAGGAAGCAATTTATGCATTGCTATCCATAGGTTGTCACATAGATACTGATGACCTAGGTGCATATACATTGAATGGACTTAGGAATGATGAGAAGTGGAAGGATTTCACCACTTTTGTATATGTAAAAGATAATATTCTTGACTAATGGTTACTAAAGACGTGAACATTGGAGACCCAAAGACAAAGGGCAATGAAGCCCAAGCATTTTATGTAGGTAAAAGAAGAGGTAGAGGAAGAAATCAAGGTAGAGAAAAGAGAAGGATATGATCAAAGGGAGACTCTGACCAAGATCAAGGCAACAATTTCTCTTCATCAAGGGGAAAATGCAAGTATAGGACTTCTTCTCAAATATGCAAGTACCATCAACTAAAGGGCATCTAGAGAAAAGTGATGATACCCCCTATGTCATTACACATATACATTATGTTATGTTGGATGGTTTTCATAAGGCTAGGTGCTTGAAATATATTCTCTGTGTTCCCACTATTAAAATAATAATAATAATAATGGAAAAATAAATCTATGGATTAGATGGTTCAGAGAGGATTGCATGTGAAATTTAATCAAAAGAAATGCTTTGTGAAAAACCCTAAATAAGGTTACAGATTGGTGAGCAAAGGTAGAAAGGAGGGAAGGCTATTTACATTGGATGTGAAGCCAAACTTCAACCACACAACTTACTTCACATATGGAAGCAGAAAGGTAGCAAAATTGGACCTATGGCATAAGAGATGTGGATATATCAATACTCCAATGTTGAAGGACATGGAGAAGAAGAGGTTAGTTCTTGGATTACCAAATCATCGCACAACCTCAAGAACTTTTGTGAAGATTTACAATAGGGTAAGCAAACTAGGTTACCATTTAGGAAGAGTAACTATGTGATTTATCATCCACTTGATCTAGTTCATATAGATGTTTGGGGGCATCAAAGGAGAGCTCAAATGGACATAATAGATATTTTCTGATCTTTTGATTGCACAAGGATGACTTGTCTTTTTTGCATGAAGCATTATCAGACGTCTTTTACTACGACAAGAAGTTCAAAGATATTTTAGAGAAGGAATGTGATAGATATATCAAATGTTTAAGGTCAAATGGAAGTAGTAGAATACTCTTCCCATGATTTCTTTGATTTCTTAGAGTCCAATGACATCAAGAGAAAAATTACAATGCATGTACACACCACAACAAAATGGTGTAGCAGAAAGGAATAATAGGTATATTGTAGAATGTGCTAGGGCTATAATGAAGGAGATGCAAATGCTGAATTGCTATTGGGATGATGCAAGCAACCACTTCCATATACATCATGAAGAGAGCACCCACATCAAGTATACACGCTTCAACACAATATGAATCTTGGTATAATAGAAAACTAGATGTATCACACTTGAGAGTGTTTGGTTGTACTTGGTATGTTTTACTACCAAGTGAATTTAGAAGAAAACTTGATGATAGGTCAAAAATATGTGTATTCATAGGGTATGCAGGTAAACAAAAGGGGTATAGACAATCCCACAAGTAAGGAGCTAAAGGTATCCAGGGATGTCAAATTTGATGAGCTTTTACCTTGGTATTCTTCAAAGGCATGTATGTAGGAAAATCAAGATGAAGAAGGAAGGAATTTAAGAGGAAATGAAGAATCAGAAAGCATGGTTCTTAGTCAACCAAAGGAATCAAGTAGACGCTCATCATGGAGTGGAGATAGACTTGCATCAATTCAACTTAGTGATGTGAGGAACAAAGGCAAGGCCAAGATCATAAAGGTTGAAGAAGATGAAGACTTGTGGATAGAGCTAAAGGTAGACCATCATGCAAAGAAGGGGGATACATCAAAGGCAAACAATAAATATCTAAATCAATGGAAAGGTGAAGTAAGAGGGTCTAATATGGTAAGGTATCAAGTTGAGAGGCTTACGTATGACTCATTCATGGCTAGACTCTATGCATACATGACTCCTCCATAGATGTTGATTGTGTTGGATCCAAAGAAAATGGAGTACAATTGGATATGCAATGATGCTAAGAAAGAAGATCATTTCGTGGATGGCAAAGAAGCAACCTACAGTTCTCCTATCTTCAACAAAAGCTAAATACAAGGCATTAGAACAAGTTACATGTGAGATTATGTGGCTCAAGAATCTTATGGTTGAATTCAATTTGCAATTCAATCAATTTCCAATTATGTGTGACAACATGAGTAGTGTGTACCTATATGCTAACTAAGGAGGTATAAGTCCAACACATAAGTATTGAAGATCAATGTGCTGACAAGTTCACCGAGGCATTGGAATCAACCAAGTTAATGAAGTTCAAAAGAGGCATTGGAATCATGGAGCTAGGATGAAGAGTTGAAGGTTGAAGCTTGAGGGGGAGTGTTGAAAATCAAGCTCCAACCTTACGGGCATATGAACCATCTCAATTTATGATGCTTGAAGCACTATGAAGCAAGAAACCAAGCACAAGTGTTCATGCATTCAAGCTTAAATTTGAATCCCCTCGTTACTCTCAATCAATCACCTATATTTTCTAGGAAAAGAGCATTCTATCATTTAGGGAATCTTTTCCAAGTCATATAAGCACGTCATGTACTTAGAATTAGAAAGATATTGCATCTGTGATCACTTTTTGAATAAGCTAGTAGGCCCCTTGTTAAGCAAGCCCCCTGTTTGCTTGAGCGTTTTCTCCATGCTTTGAGTATCCATAGTTCACACTCTGATTTTTCTCTCAAGGAGCTAGTTAGCTCTGCATATTGAGCTGACTTCCCTCTTCATATTGTATCAATTTCTTGTAATCTTTGACTTATTAGAAAGTTGAAATAGTCCTCTAAGTTGGCTCAAAGCTCAAGTGTAGACTCTGCATATTCTAAGAGAAATCAATTTTGGAGTAAACAGTGGTCTTTGTGTGCATCTCTAGTGAAGGTAGTGTTATTCTTTCTTGGAGGCACTGGTTCTCATAATAGAAGCACGTATTTTGAGTGCCATAACTTGGATTAGGAAGTTCTCATAGTCTAATTTGGGTGATCGAAAGCTCTCCGGTTCATTCCATAGGAACTCAAAGAACCATCGATTTGAGTGAATAGAGGTATCTGTGAACATACCTGTGAAGCCATTCATGAAGCGGCATAGGGAAGGTGTACATTCTCCCATCATTTAAGAAGTATAAGTAATCAAATATGGTGTTTGGAGTTATGTGCTACCATCTAAAGAGTGAAGTTTGCAGTGCATAAGTAGAAATACGAAAAAGAACAATAACTGAGTGCTTTGGTGCTATGGTTTCCTAGTTCTTGAACCCTTAGTATGTAAGATCCTAGAAGGTTAGAAAAATTTCCAACCAACATTGGCGACCATGATGGGATTTGATTTAGGAGGATGCTAAAGTACAATAGTTTGATAAACCATGGATCGGGCATCAATTGATGCCTGCTTTTTAGGACCAGGCATCCCCAAAGGGTATATATATATATATATATATACACACACACACACGTGTATGTGTGTTCTGATTGGGTCATGATTAAGCACTAAAAATTGGAGTCTAGCACTCGGCAATGGGGTGTGGCCTGTGGGCCTAGGCAAACTCTGGAGAAAGTTGAGGCTTGACCGCAGCCCGCTGGCCTTTGAAGTTTGAGGACATTGGACAACTCAATGTAAAACCTGCAGTAAATCAGTAGGAGTCTCAGAAAACTCTCTAGAAATAGACTGGTTCTCTGCAAAAATTGCAGAGATTTCTTTGGAAATAGACTGGCTCTTTGCAACAATTGCAGAGATTTCTCTGGTTTATTCTCTGCATACACTTTGGAGTCTGGGACCCCTAGGAGGATTATTTCTGTAGAAAAAAACCCTTGGGCCGAGCCCTGGGCATACACCCAGGGCCCGACCCAAGGGGATTTTTTTTAACTTGAAAGAGTAAAATATGCAGAATGCAACATACGTTTCAACTTTCCAAAGACTCAACATAACACATTTTTTCACATGCCAAACAATCATGTTTTTTGAATTGGGAATACGTTTCAACTTTCCATAGACTCAACATAACATGTTTTTTCACATGCCAGACAATCGCGTTTTCTGAACCGGGACTCGTGCGCCCTTTTTGCATAGAAAGTGGAGCTTGGGCACTAGAGCATCACGCTGGTGAGTAGCCGTCAGCCTTGAGCATGGCAATGGCATTGTGCAGACCATGGTCGAGACTCCATAGGCCATAGGTGACAACGGAATACCTGGGTCCCTAATCCTCCTGATTTCATCGCCTTACTGTGGAGTGACATATGACCATTAGCGCCGACTACCAAGTCTACTTCCAAGTTTTGAGCACTCGCAGGTCACCCTTCCCAACAGGTCTGCTTAGTGTTATAGCCTATAGTACATACTATATACAAATTACAATGGGGCATGCCGCATGGCCCATGGCCCATGGGCATTCGTGGAGGTAGCAATGAGCATTGAGCAGCATGCTAAATTTTTAATAGCTATACTGAATCCTGATTTTTGATACAGTTACAATGTACGAAGTGCTCACTACTCACTACTCATGTGTGATGCCACTCGTCAATGGTGAATCATGATTGAAGATTTGCTTTGGTGATGTTGCAAACTTGCACATGTGTAGAGTACATACCAACTGCAGCTCAACACTAAAATGAACAATAGTGCTTTGAAGTTTGCATGCCAAGTTCAAATGGTACAAGTTATCTTTTATTCATTTCTTATGCATTGTGCATGCCAAATTCCAATGCTACATATCACTTTCAAGTTTCTAAAATGAGAAGCTTTAAATTTTAGTTAATCATTCATGAACACAACACTCAAGTCTCAACTTGTTAATGCCTTGCAGGGTCTAGGCTGGCAGACTTTCTAGCTCTTTTGGACAAGGATTTAATATCCAATGGTCATTGGCTAAAGACTGTAACTTGCACATTCAAACTCATTGGCCAACGACTTGCAAGCTTCACATTGATCAAGCATTGAACAAGTGCCAAAGTGAGTGCCATTTGCAAGTTGGCATAATTTTTATGCATCAATTCTCTTTATTAATATTCCATGTTTTATGCTTTACGCTTCACTCAAGAGTTTACCTTTTTTCATAGGTTATTTCAGTTTGTGGAATCATTGTTATAAAAAAGAAAGCATTGGAGAGTAGAAGAACTAATTGTCATCCGTATTTCAAAGATTTTCTCAACTTTTCAAGCTTGAAGCAAGTTAGATCTTACAATTAGATGTTTTTTTGAAAAACACTTGTTTTTATAAAACAATTGCAAAATGGTATGTTTTATACATTGCATATCTTGATTATGTAGGTTTATGAAATGTCTCAACGTACTCTATTTGATGCCTTCAAAAAGGTTGTCAATAAAAAAGAGTTAGAAATACCCAAGGCAAGCATGGATACAAGAAACGAAATGATGTATGCACTTTTTGGAAGTGATGATGAGGTAGATGTAAATGAGACAGATAATATACATACAGAAGTTCTTGATATTGACTTGAACAATGCTATGGTGGAAGAGAATGCAAATGCATCCATGCATTGTATAGAAAGTGTGCACAATTATGATTCCTTACATGAAAGCAAAGATGATGAAAATATTGTGGTTGTAAAGAGTCCTTTTCATAATGGCTCAACATCTTTTGGGACTGAAGCTTCAGAAGCAAAAGTTAAGAAGATGAAGATGAGAAAATACAATAGTACATGGGAAATAGAATTTCCTTTCTTGAAGCTTGTTGTTGATGGAAGTGAAGTGCATATGAAATGCATATGGTGCGAGAAGTACCGAATCGATGGCCCATGGGGAAAGGGAGATGGTTGTAAGACCATAATGAAAGGAGCAATAAGAAAGCATAATAAGTCTTTTGAGCAAAAACTTGGAAGATCAAGATGGTATGCAGAAAAGGACAAGAAGATTCCAGAGCATGCTTCTATCATGCATGGCCAAAACAAAAGTAGAGTGATCACTTGCATGAAGTTAGCATACTTTGTTTCCAATCAAGATATATCTTTGATGAAGTATGAAGCCTTATGTGAATTGGCATTCTCATTGGATGTGAAAGATATGCCTTTAAGATTCTTATACAATATTATGGAAGCAAAAGAATTTATCACATGCATATCTTGTTATTTGGAAAACCACCAAAGGAATGATTTATCACAAAGTCCCTATCTTGCATTAATGATAGATGAGTCTACAGATAGGGCTTTGGAGAAACATTTAATTGTTTATGCTTCCCATTTGAACAAAGATGGGCTTGGAGTTTCGAGATGTGAATTTTTGAAGTTGATATTAGTTGCAGATGGATATGCACAAACAAAATATAATGCGATAATGAACATGTTTTCTAAAAAGTCATTGGATATTAAGCATTTGGTTGGCATATCTATAGATGGAGATAGTTCAATGCTTGGGTGCCATGAGGGACTTGTCTCAAAGCTTAGTAGAGATGTGCCGAATCTTATTGTTGTGCATTGTGTTGCACATAGGGAAGCTCTAGCGATTGATGATGCGTGCAAATGTTTCCCCTTGTCTTTCTTACGTGGACAAAATTGCGAATAAAGTATATTCTTGGATAAATGCTTCAAATGTAAGACATTTGGACTTTCAAAAGTTACTTCAAGAAATGAATCTTCAAGTTTTGGAAGTATTGCAGATTCATGATGTTAGATGGTTGGCAAGAGGGAATGTGATGTTATGCTTGGTGAAACTGTTACCTGCAATCTTGGAGCGTTTTGGCACAGATTCTGAAGAATGGATGGATCATGGGATGAAGGGACATACTCTGTGTTCTTGGAGGAGATTGGAGCTTCGACGCCTAGTTAGTTTGTGTTCAATAAACTAGGGGATCCTCGACGGGAGGACTCGGTGCAACGGGTGTCCGGCAAAGAGACCAAGGGAGTCGAGGGTCGAGAGCTTGCAGGTGCAGAGCAAGGACATGCATCATAAGATCCGGACCCAACTCTCTTTAATCTTGACAAAGGGGAACCCAGACTGACTCATAAGCTGATTGAGAGGGCCATGGCGGACAGAGCCAAGTCAGAAGGAGAAGATGAAAAGAAATTCGAAGAATTCCACTATGTGGAAAAAATTCGCGACCCATCATTCGACGAAGAAGATAATTTCGGCAAGATGGATCGACGCATGAGCAACATTTCTTTCAACCCATTTCTAGGACGATCTAAATATACATGTCCTATTATTTGTGACCTAGTATGCACTACAGGATGGCAATGATAATCAAAATAGGCAATGCGAAGTATATGATGCTACGCTGGCAGGAGAGGCAGTAAGATGGTTGACAGAGTTCGATGCAAACCTTTTCTCATCATATGGGAATATGAAGAACGGCTTTCTCAGAAGGTTTCGATGATCGAAAATAGTTGAACAATTGTATGCAATGTTGCAGGCATCAAGACAACCCCCTGAACAGTCCACTGAGCAATATGCTACAATGTTCAAGAACACACTGAGGCAGATCCCAAGCACTAGCTGACCACTAAATGATATCGTTCATCAATGGACTGAACCAAGTATTAAGGGATAAATTATGGGTGTATACAGAAGGCCAGCCTTCTATAGATGAGCTAGTGTCAACAGCATAGATCCTGGAAAGGCACACCTTCTATAAATGAGCTATGTCAGCAACCTTCTATAGATGAGCTATGTAACCGACCTTCTATAGATGAGCTGATATCAGCAGCATAGATTCAGGAGATGGCAGATCCAGTAGACAATCGGCAATTGCGTCAGTACAATAGTAAAACCAATGGAGAATTAGGGTTGGATTAACCCCATGAAGAAACTGTATTGTGTATGATGCAAGAATCCTGGTCACATGGCAGCCAATTGTAGTTTGAACAATAAGTAACGCACAATGTCCAATGGTTATGATCACTACTACAGACCAGTAATTCACTATTTAACACCTCAAGCAGTAGTAGTGTTGTAAAATCAGAACGGAAGTAGGCAGCAGTCTTCATCGGGTATTTATGACAGGTAGAATTATAGTGGGTCGGAGTATGATCAGGGACAACAGGACAACAGAGGAGACTCAAGCTATGGATGGGGTCAGTGACAAAACGTTAACCAACGAAGAGGTGAAAACTTTTCTTCCAGAGGATCCTAGTGCAGGTTTTGTCGAGAATTTGGCCGCATACACTGAGTGCCCCAATGCACAAGAATACGATTGGGAAAAACAAGAAGCTAAGCTAAAGGCTCCCATGGCTAATATGGTGCATCTCACATATATAGCCTGTAGCAGCAGTTACCACCAACACCACCCAATAAGGGTAGGCACTACAACCATCTGCTCTGGCCTTCAAAACAAGTTTACAAGAACAGGGTGAGATGCTCAAGTAGGCAGCATAGAGGGCAGCAGAGGCATCACCATCATCGAGGCCCAAGCATGATGCTCAACTCTTATAGAATTTGGGGGTACTACTGTTAGAGATGTTCTAATCGACCAGATTGATTAGATTAAGGGTTAACAGTCAATTATGAGTGCATGTAACATCGTTACAACAACAGTTATTAGAGTGTAACAATAGTACGTGTAGTATGATTGTGACAATAGTTATTCAGGTGTCTCTACGTGAAAGTGTGTCTAAGAGATTATTTCATACCATCTTTTAAAAGACTCAATAGTGCTTTGTGTAGACCTTCTTCCATCCAAATGTAACATTTTGTTATTTTCTTCTTTATTACTTCCTCTTTCATACACAAACCCCAAGTGCCCACTTAGATGGCTTGACTTGATTTCCCCTTTTTAAGTTCTCCAATTTAACAAGGGTCATGTTATAGATATCTCTATGCTCATCACTATGGAGGCATGCAATTTCATAAGAGGATCTCACTAGAATTCTCCTTCATAGAGTTATATATCTCAAGAAAGTGTTTAAAGGTTGAGGAACAATAATCTTAAGCAATGCAGACCACGAAGTGTACATGATGTGTTCCTTCCTCATGAGAGGGCAACAATAGATCCTGAACCCATAAACTCTAGGTTATGAGACAACTCACTTGGATCTCCTTTCTGAATTTTGGCCGACTGATTTTGTAAAACCAAAGTGAGTTTGCATTTAGATCTAAATATTCTCTCGGATTTGATTTGGTTGGCCAAATCTGTCACATTCCTCAATGGTCTCAGCCTTTTGCATGTGAATGATAACATTCAAGCGTCATTAAACTATAATGAGTTCATTGATATTGGTTTGTGTTACATAAACACACGTGGCAGTGCAGGTTGCCCCATAAAATCATAGAATGTGAACATAACTGAATTAAACAAATAGTTTGAGAACATACATATCATACATGGATGGCCCACTAATTGGGATGGGTCCTTGCAAATTAATATACATGGGTGGCCAAAGTGATAGGACAAAACATGCCAGGTGACATAGTGAAAATCATTATGTTATAGACACGGTCATGTTGCACATTGCTGGAGCATTACCTTGGGCTTTTAAACCTCAAACTCCTGATACTGAATGGGAGCCTGTAAAGCTGTCTCCTATGGCACATCAATGACCCGTAAATGGAACTTCAAGGGTCAATTTGTAAGATTATTGTACAACTCAGACAAACGATCAACCTTCATAGGTTTTCCTCAATATTCCCATGGCTCCATCATGTTTCCCTTGCTTTGGTACACCTAATACTTTAGTATTTGCATCAGCTTAATGCAATATAGTGTCTCCATCAAGGCATGACCTGCCTTTTAGAGATCTCATCCACAGTTTAATGCATGCTGCCAGATATACAATGGATTTCTTGTGCTCAAAATTCTTGATCCAAGTTGGAGCTTCTACATATTTCAGCTTTAGAATACTCAAGACTCACAGTAACTTCTATGGGTTGTTCTGTAAAACTATTATCTGAATCAAATGAATACCAGCCCATGTTTTACTCACTATTGTCATAGCTCCAATGAATCACCTTTTTGGTGTGCCTACTATATAGAGTTCCTATCAACTGGTGCATGGATGTTCATAATTAAGGTATATGAGCTTTTCTATCACGCCTGTCCAGCTCAGCAACCTTTTCAAATCCTTTGGGCTGCCGTTATCCCGTCCAAACTCTCTTTGCCTACTCCTGAATTTCTTGTGGTAATGACCTTAAGATAAATGCAGATTGTAAGGGATAAATATTCCTGGTAACAGTTGGAAGTTATACAAGTATTGCCTAAGGAGCATTCATGAATGTTGGTTGGAATTCTTCTCATATCTTTTCTGGCATCCCTATTGCTGTACGGTGTCCCTATAAATTAATGCATCTATGTCCATCATGAAAGTATAAACTGCCTGTTACTACTGTCTGGCTCAGATACCTGTTCAAATACTCAAGCTGTCGCCTTCCCATCTCTGCATTTCTGGCAGGCACTTGAGAGACAAAGCCAAACAACAGAGCTGGCAGAAAAAGGCATCTCCTCAATAATCCTAAGTGCATTTGCTAGGTTCCCAGCACGCCCAAAAAGGTCAACCAGGCAGTTGTAACTCTCTAAACGAGGCTCCAATCCGTACACGAGTACCATTCTATTAAAAAGGACTTGGCCTTTTTCTAAGAGACCTAGGTGGCTACATAAATTTAACAATGAAAGGAATGTTACTGTGTTGGGGAGGATATCTTCAATTTGCATTTTCTCAAAACAATCCCATGCTTGATCACACTGACCTTTCTGTGCATAGCCTACAAGGAGTGCATTCCATACAACAATATCCCGAGAGGGGAGACTATTGAGGACACTTCTAGCCTGAGGAAGAAAGTCACATTTAGCATACATGTCCACAAGAGCACCACCCAGCACAATATCATGCTCCTGCAACCCCTGCTTTAGAATCTTCACATGGAATTTTTGTCCTATGTCACTGGCTCCAAGAACATTACAGGCTTTCAGGACAGATGCATATGTTATGGAATCTGGAGGAATGCCCTGTTGCTCCATTTGCTTATAACATTCTAGAGCTTCATGACCTTGCCCATTTTGAGTATATCCTACAATTAATGGATTCCATGTTGCAGCACTGTGAGAAGAAAGTTCCAGTAGCACAGTATGTGCATGAAGAAGATCACCACACAGGACGTACATTTCTACAAGAGCAGCAACGAGCTCTGGGTTTTGCTCCTGAAGCCTCTCTCTCAGTATCTCATCGTGAATTTTCTTTCCCTTACCTTTATCTCCAACAAGAGCACATGCTTTAAGAACACATGTATATGCGAGAGCATCTGGACGAATGTTTTCTTGTTGCAACTGTTCAAAAAATTCAAGAGCCTCTTGTCCTAGGCCTTTTTGAACATAACTAGCCATCAATGCACTCCAAACAACAATGCTGCGGGAGGGTAAATGTTGTAGAACAGTTCGTGCCTGAGACAGTTTACCACATTTGGCATACATATGCACAAGGGCACCACCCAAAACAACGTCATGGTCCAGAAAACCTTGCTTTTGAATCACATCATGAATTTCCACTCCCTTGTCAATTGCCCCAATTAGAGCACATGCTTTCAGGATGCTTGCATATGTCACTGCATCAGGGGAAATTCCCTCATTTCGCATCTGTTCAAAACATTCCAGAGCTTGATGAGCTTCCTGAGCTTGAGAAAACCGTGAAATCAAGGTATTCCATGTGACTACATCACGTGATGGTAGAGTCTCTAAGACACTTTTTGCTTGAGGAAGTGCACCACATTTTGCATACATGTCCACAAGAATATTACCCAGTAATACAGATCGTTCTAAGAATCCCTTTCTTGAAATCTCTTCATGAATTTGCTTCCCCTTGGTAATATCTCCAGTCACTGCACATGCTTTGAGGACATATACATAGGTCACTTCATTTGGAGGAACACCCTTTTTCTGCATTAGCTCAAAGCAATCCAAAGCATCTTGTCCTTGCTTTCTCCTGGCATATCCTGCTATCAATGATGTCCAAGGAACCGTGATGCTGCTGTCATACATGTTGAGCAGTGATTGTGCTTCATCAACGGCACCACATTTTGAATACATAGTAATCAAAGCATCTGAGTAATTCTTCTCGACTAAACCCAATCTCTTTACTTCGTTATGCAGCATAATACCTCTTGAAAGGTCCTTATTCCTGCAACAAGCCCATATTAGTGAGGGGGAGAGAACTTGCGGAAAATGGCAATCCGTTCTTTTCGCTGCAACGCATTGCTTATCTATTGTCGATTTGGGTATCGTCGATTTATATACAACAAAAAACTGATTACGATGATGATGTTTTGACGGAGCATTTTTGGTCCTCGATTTTCTCAAAACGCGCTCCTTCAAAGAGATTGGCTTGCGCGGAGAGGGACCCCTTTGGAGTTCTTGGAGTTCCTCTTTGTTTGCCATGGGTGGCCCATACATCAAATGCAAATCCATTGGAGCAGCCACAATTCATGTTATATATGAGCTACTACTCTCTCCGTGCTAATCCTAATCCAGATCATGATGCTGCTATAGCATGATTACTTTGACAGGTGTACCGTACTGAAACGAGAAAGACACTGATGACCATAAAGTTCATGCTATGAAGTTTTAGAGATTCAAATGAATATGAAGTTGCATCAGGTCCTCAAGCCTGAGCAATGAAGCGCGAATGTAACCAGGGCCTGAGCAGTGAAGCACGAGTTACAGGCGCGTATGTGGTTACATATAGGTACATTGTATGCCGCATCTGCACATATTGAAACTTTTGCATTTCGTTAAAATCCAAAGAGCAAGACGTACGAACTCTCAAGTACGTCGAAAGACAATGATCTGAAGAGATTCTATCACCATGATCTGGCATGATATGAAGAGAGATTCTATCACCATGATGAAAACTCGAGAATGCCAAAATGGCGGCTTGTTTTTGCATCTTTTTATCCTTTTTTTTTTCAAATGGAGGTTCGGTAAGCGCCCACTCCCGCGAGCTTTAACTTTGAAAGAACAACTATACAGGTGAATGGACATAGTACTTGCAGGATCCCTCGTATCTCACAAAGGAGGGGTTAGACAGGATTACAACTCGTTTCAACTCGTTTAGATGTCAAGGCCATTACATGTCTAGCCCGAAGATTGAACTCTAAACCTCCATCTCAAGAGACCAAAGACTCAACCACTAGAACAACGGAACATTGACATCTTTTTATCCTCTTGTATTACATGCAAGAGGACCTATTAAGAGAGAGATTCCTTCTAGTTTCTTATAGAATTTACTACATTTCTTGTCTATGCTATCTTCCATAGGCTTTCCCATGTTTCCATGGTAAGTTTGAGCAACTCACTTTGTCACCACTCCCAAACCACCCCAATGCAATCTTGGAAGGTTATAGGCCTTACGTAATTGACTTCATATTGATCTAGATATAGAGATGTGAAGCATTCTCAACTTATGGTAGCTCCTTATTCAAGCCATCTAGTACATTTTATTTTAGTATGAAACTTCTCAAGTAAAATGTGATTAGCAGTTAAGAAATCATTAATAAAGTGATATCACACCTCAATGTGAATCATTAATAAAGTGATATCACACCTCAATGTGTCTAGTGTTTGCATGATAGACTGGATTCTTAGCCAATGCAATATCACTTTAACTTTCACTACAACATACTCTTATTTTGTAGTGGAAAAAATTGTGCATTATTAAGTATAAGAGCTCCAAGAAATAACACCACCTATGAAATGAAAAAAGCACTATGAAGTAGACTTTCTATTCTCTACACAAGAAGCGTCACTAGAGTATGGTTATCTCGTGTTATAAAGTAGCTTTGGCAAGGTTCAATTAATGATAACATTAGGTACTTCTGAAGTATTAGAAAACTTGATTGCTTAGCCTAGTGGTCAAGTCCATTGGATGGGAAGAAGGAGGTCTTGGGATCAATCCCTAGCAATGGCTTAGGGAGAGTATTTTGTCTAATGACTCTAGAGCTGTCTAAAAGCATCCATTGAAGTTAACATGAGTTAACTTGTGCCTAATGGGACTTAACTCGAGTGATGAGTACCTGATACTTGTAGACTCTGGTGGAAGGTGAAAAAGAAATGGTGGAGGTTTCACATGCATATGTGGACTTTACTTCATATAGAGATCATGGTTGAACCCATAAGCTATATAATTTCAAGTTGGGTGGAGAGTCATAGTCATTCTCTTACGTGCATGGAGGTTAGGTTCTAGATTTCATTACATTGGTATTAGAGCTAGCTTTTATGGAGGCATTGATAGTTCATTGCCTTCTTTGTGATGTGAAGCTTCCATGGAAATTTTTATAGTTCATCATCTTGTTCATGAGATGAGAATCGTCTCGATTTAATCTCTCTGGTCCACACGCCTTTGTGTATCTATCTATCCGTGTGCTTCATTGGCATGCATGATTTGTGTCTATTGTTCTTTGGAGCAAAAGGGAATGCAAATTCAAATGCTAGAGGCAAAATTTGAACTTGCAACCTTATGTATGAGAGGTGCATGACCTATCCATAGGAGCCCCATTCTTTTGATGTTAATAATCAATTATTTGTGACACATCGCAACTATAGCCCCCTTGAAGCTCTTGTTTGAATTTTAGCTATTTTTCTAGCCATGACATTCTTCGATCTATGGATATGGAGGAATTCAAGAGACCCATTTTAGCTTTCTTCCTTTGCATATTGAAGAATCAAGGAGTAGCATTATTTTTCCTCTACATATAGAGAGCCGATGAGAGACATAATCATAAGCCTTTGTTCTATGACAAGGAGTCCTCATGATATCCACTATAGGTTGAAATTTATCGTTCGTTCTTGGATGAAACATCAACAAGAGATAAGCAATGAAAGGAAGGACTTAAATTTACCTATAGATGGATGAAAATAATGAGGGAGAGAACATCAAAGGCATACTCTCCTGAAGCATCCAAGTGTAAGAACAAGGATACAAAGAAGATGAAGTTTGGATTCTCATAATCAAGGACAATCGAGGAAGTTCCTTTTTGTAGTTCTTTTTTTTCTGAGTTTTTTTTTTGAGACAACAAAGACTAATTATAAAAAAAAAGTGATGAGGTACAGCTTTGCAGTGGACATGCCCACACCTGTAGAAACTCAAAAGAGTGTAAAGTACATGGTAAGTCCCTTGGAGGAGTATATTTTCATAAGAGCTCTCCTCCACTTATGGAAGTTCAAATTACAAATAATTGAAGTTATGAAGATCATGTCATACATTCTAATTGAATGATTGAGGCTATTGTGTTTTAGTTTGAAAGATTTAATATATCTTTGGTGCATACATGGAAGGAAATGCTTAAAGAAAGATACACTTCATGTATGTATAAGCATTTACTCTTAGATGAATGAAATCAAATAGGCAAGAAAAGGACATATTAGAGAAAATTCAAAATCATGCATGATGACATCTTTTATAATCAATTTAAGGTATCAATACTTGTTGAAATTCTTCAGTCTTTAATCATATGTATTCTTTGCAATTTTTACTAGAATTATATAGCTTCAAAGTTGAGAACGTACTTCCAAATTTTGTTTGAAGATCCTCCAAAGTAGCATCTACATACATAGTTTTCAGTCATTGACCAACTACTTGTCAGTCAACTTCAAATGTGTGCGGCTTGCTCTCATAAGATGTCAAATTTTATAGATTTTTTGTTTGTTGGAAAGCTTATCTTGGAAGCTTTTCAATAAAATAAAGATATCTAGAAATGGAGGAGGCTTAACAGGTCTAAGTGGATAAACTGTTCTTAACCATGGGGAAAAACAAAGTGTTTATAAAGAAACAAAGATCAAAAGGGTCCAAATTATCCACTAAACAATATGAGCCAAGAGGGAAAACTTGTGTTTTTTGGTGTGAACTATCCGCTTAGGAAGGGGGAAGAAAAGAAGGGAGGACTACTAGAGCACCAAGCTTTCATAATGCTTGAGGTGTACATGATCTACATCAAAACCATCATTTGAGTGATGCCACATATAATCCTTGTAGAGTTTTATTTGCATTCATTTATTGTATTGAAATTTTGATCATAGGATCACCTTCTTATGTAATTACCAAAGCAGTTATCTTTGTAAAAGAGAAGAGTAAAAGGAAAACAAGCCCATGAGTTTGGAGTGATTGAGATTTATTCTCAATCAATCAATCAAAAGGTAGATGTAACTCCAACTTTCTCTTTCCCTAGATTAAAGGAAAAGTAGATTCAATCAAACACAACAACTTATCTCACTCAATTTGAATTTGAATTCAAGAGGATTGAGTTGTGGAAAACTATCCAAGAGTCTATATAATGACTCTAAAAAATTTTACACTATGTTGGAAGACAATTGAAGCAATATACATACACTTTTGGCCATCATTGTCTTGCTCCTTAATTTCTCTGCTCCTTTCTCAAAGTCAGTCAACTTTCACAGGTTTTTGCTCTCTCTCTATAGAGGTCCAAATCAAGTCATTAAGCATTCATTGGAAAGTTATCACTAACTAGTTTATGTGTACAACATTTCAAGTCATTTGGTTTACAGTCTCGAGGTCATCTTCTACACATCCCTAAAAAATTCGAATGACATCCAGTCTCGAGGTCATCTTCTAGTTTTATAGTCTCGAGGTCATCTTCTACACATCCCTAAAAAATCATAGTTTTACAGTCTCGAGGTCAACTTCTACACATCCCTAAAAAATTCGGATGACATCCAATCAGTGTTAAGGTCATTGCTCCATTGGATGATATAAATTAGGGCTTTTATCCATTATAGCAAGCCAAACCTATGTAGGAAACTCCCTTAAGAGGAATGTTTCCAATTGTAACTTTGTTGGTTGCTTCGAGTGTTTGAAATCATAACTTTCATCCAAATTTAGAAGGCTTTTGTGAGCTAGTCAAGGTGCAAGGTATCTATCTTGCATCAACTTGTTCTTGTTGATGTTTCAAAGTACCTATTGGGTTTCATTGCAATAACCACAAGCATAAAAGTTCTAGTTTACATATTCAAAGAGCTAGAGTTGGTCCTATGCTATTTGCTGGACCAACTTCCCATTTGACAACTCTACGTCTAAGCCCCTCCAAGTTTCTCCAATTTCTTTTAGTGGTATCAGAACACCTTCAAGATGGGAGATGGCTTTCCATCAATGATTGGAAGCTTGATAGAAACAATTATGCAGCTTGTCAAATCAGAATGGAAGCTTATTTGCAAGGAAGAAATCTATATGGGATTGTATCAAGTGATGAAGCAATGCATATTCCAAGATCCAAAGGAGGACCCACTCAAGAGGAAACAAATAAGCTCACACTTTGGTGTGTAAGGGATGCTCAAGCAAGGCCATACATACTAAACTCTATCTCTTAATTTCTTTTACCACATATTAGAGCATGCAAGACATCTCAAGAGACTTGGGATGCCCTAGAGACTTTCTTTTTTGCTAGTACAAAAGCAAGGAAGAACCATCTTTGGAATGAGTTCAACCAAATAAAGAAGATGTTGGGTGTGTGTAGAAGTGCGAGAGACACACAAGAAGCACACACAAGGAGCACAAACACATCAAGACACACAGAGAAGACGATGGCTAGAATAGCTCTCTCTATTGATCGATGAACTGAACTGAAGTAAGAGCTGAATAATATCCCTAAGTACAAAGTACCACCACATATGAGAGTATCAAGTATGTGGTAACATGGGGAAAAAACCTCTAGCCAGCACTAGAGTAAAAAGTGCCCATGTATAGGGAAAAGGTTCACATCAAAGCTACTCGAGGAACACATAAGTGTAACAAACCCCCCTGGAGCGAATGATGTGAACACATACAGGGAGTGACAGATCAGCCCCCACAAGGTAATAAGCCTAAAGCTTTGCGAAAAGCTTCAAACTTTTCCCGTGGAAGAGCTTTGGTGAATATGTCTGCCACATTATCTTGTGTAGGCACATATACCAAATCAATATCTCCTGCATGAAGGTGCTCTCTCACATAGTGATAATGCACCTCAATATGTTTGGTCCGTGCATGAAACACTGGGTTTCGTGCAACAGCCAAAGCACTCTGGCTATCTGTGAGAATATGCGTAGCAACATCAATCTCCATGCAAAGATCCATCAATAGGCGTCTCAGCCATATACACTCCACTGTAGCTGTGAAAATTGCCCTGTACTCAGCTTCACAACTCGATGTCGCCACTGTAGGTTGCTTCTTACTCAACCAAGATATGCATGAGTCTCCAAGGAAAAAGCAATTACCACTAGTGGACACACGAGTATCATAACAACCAGCCCAATCACTATCTGTAAAAGCATGCAAGCATGGCTGAACATCTCTGCCATAAAAGAGACCTAAGCTCAAAGTGCCTCGAAGATATCTAAACACACGTTTCACCGCTTGCCAATGCTTAGTGCCAGGGCTATGCATGAATCGACTCAACTGGGAAACTGCATACTGTATATCCGGCCTTGTGTTGCATGCATATATAAGACATCCCACAGCCTGCTGATAAAGAGAAGTGTCAAATGCATCACTGGAATCCTCAACTGAGAATCTAAATCCTGTCTCAACTGGTGTGGAAACTGGCTTGCAATCCTCAAAGTCAAAACGCTGAAGTAGTTTTTCAACATACTTTGCTTGATGCATAACAATTCCCCCCTCAACGGATACAAACTGGATGCCAAGATAGTAGCTCAAAAGACCAAGATAAGTGACATCAAAAGTATGCTACAAATCAGCCATAAGAATGTCAAGTTTTGCATCGCATGACCCAGTCAAGAGTATGTCATCGACATAAAGAACAAGCACTATAAGATCAGCCCCATTTTTGCGTACATAGAGTGTGCTTTCAATCGGACTACATGTGAAGCCAAGAGCAATCAAGTGCTTATGTATTTTGTCATACCATGCACGTGGAGCTTGCTTGAGACCATACAAGGCTTTATGCAAGCGACAAACCATATGCTCTTTCCCTTTCATAGCAATTCCAAGAGGTGCTTCACATAAACCTCTTCTTGCAAATCTCCATTCAAGAAGGCTGTTTTTATGTCCAACTGATGCACTTTCCAACGTCGATGGGCAGCCAATGCAACCACGATACGAATGGTAGTCATGCGTGAAGTAGGTGCAAAAGTTTCCTCATAGTCAATGCCATATTGTTGCGCATATCCTTTGGCAACCAATCTAGCTTTGTAGCGATCAATGCTACCATCAGATTTTCTCTTAATCTTATAAACCCACTTTGTACCAATGACATTCTTTCCTTTTGGCGATTCACATAACTCCCAAGTACCATTCCTATGTATGGAATCCATTTCTGATTGCATAGCACTCATCCATTGTGGATCATCACATGCATCTTCAAAAGAAAGTGGCTCTTCATTACATGCTATAGCAATAAGAGAATAATCCACAAAATTATTTGATGCATGGTGAGAGCTTGATCTTGTTCTACCAAGTAAAGGTGCACTCAATTTGCTGTCCTGCAAAGTTTGTTTCAGCCACTTTGGCATAGATTGTGCACTCTTGATAGACATGCGTTCATTATGTAATACATCTTCAATATGTACATCATGCGTGGGCTGAATTTCGTGCTCAGTTTCAGCCATATTTGGACGCAAATGTTCAGCCATATGTGGCTGAAAATTTCCAACAGTTTTGGCAATTTTTGGCTGAATCTTTTCAGCCATGTTTGGCTGGAAATTCTCTGCATTTTCAGCCCTATTTGGCTGGAATTTTTCAGCCCTTTGAACCTCAGTTGGCTGCTCTACATGGCCATAGTCAAGCGCACCATTTTGGAACAAAGGCATGAGTGTATCGAACACATCTTGTGAGCTAACTGTTGGCAGTTTTTTGCATTCAAGTAGAGGAAAAACTGAATTTTTAGCAAATACCACATCTCGACTCACAATAATTGTGTTCGTCAATGGATGGTACAACCGATATCCCTTACTTTCAGCACTATAACCAACAAATATACATTTCTTTGCCTTGTCATCAAGTTTGTGACGTTGTTGTGATGGCACAAGAGCATATGCCAAACAACCAAACACACGCATATGACTAACCATAGGCTTATGACCATTCCAAGCCTCATAAGGAGTGATGAATCTCAATGCTTTTGTAGGGCAGTGATTCAACACATAATTTGCACACATGATCGCTTCCATCCAAAACTTATGAGGAAGATGCTTTCCTTTAACCATACATCGTGCCATTTCAAGTAGAGTTCTATTTTTACGCTCGACAACACCATTTTGTTGAGGTGTATATGGCACCGTACATTGGTGTGAAATACCTCTTTCAGGAAGAAAAGCATTAAACTCATGTGACATGTATTCACCACCACGATCCGTGCGTAGAGTCAAAAGCTTTTGTGAAGAAAAATTTTCAGCCATAGCTAAAAATGCTTTGAAGCAAGAAAATACCTCATTCTTTGCTTTCATAGGATACACCCATGTATGGCGAGTAGCATCATCAATGAAGGTAACAAAATATACATGCTTCCCAAAAGATGGAGTCTTGACGGGACCACATACATCACTATGAACAAGTTGCAATTTTCTTGTAGTGTATGTGTGACTATCTTTTGAAAAAGAAGCACGATGCATTTTTCCATGAATGCAACCTTCACATGCATGCTTTTCAATGGACTCAAGTGTAGGCAAGCCAATAACCATGTCCTTCTTTTGCAAGTAGAGCAAACTATTGAAGTTTAAATGACCAAAACGAGCATGCCAAAGCTCCATTTCAGCCATGGAAGAAATATGAGCAACTAAGGCATTTGAGGCAGCCCTCTCGTATGTATCCATGCGATACAAACCATTACATAATGTACCGGACATCACAATAACATCGCCATTGCTGAAATCATGAACCATACACTTATCATCAACAAAGTGTACATGAAGTCCAACTTTGGCAATCAACAGAACTGAAATTAAGTTCTTCTTGATACCGGGCACATACAACGCATTTTTCAAGAGAATCACACCTCCATTTGCAGTCGTAAACTCAATTTCTCCTACTCCAATGATAGGATAAGAGGCATTGTTTGCACACACCACATGTCCTCCTTTAGGTGCATCTTTCAAAGAGGCAAAAAATCTTTTGCATGATGTTATGTGCTTTGAAGCACCACTATCAAAGAACCAATCCGAATCAGCCTCACTCACAACCATACATTTAGAATGTAAAGAAGCATCATAATGACATGTAACAACACATGCCCAAAAATCTTGAGCCATGTTAGCTTCATCATTCTTTGCATTTGCTGAATTTTCAGCAATAGACATGCCCGATTCCTTCTTCTTTTCATTGCGTTTAGCAAGCTTTCTACACTCATCAATAGTATGACCAGCCTTCCGGCAATATTTACGTCTCTTCTTCTTTTGCAAATCACCATCATTAGAGGAATGAGTGGAAGAGGAAGCTTGAGTCTTTGGTTTTGATGAACCAAAAGCTGAACCATACTTGCTTTTCCCCTTTTGTGAGATAGCAAGTGCTTGCGTTCCCTCAATCAAACCACTCCTATTCACTCTAGATTGCTCTTCTTGCAAAAGAAGAGACACAACCTCATCAAATGCATACATATTAGGATTTCCTTTTGCAACCAACAAAGTGTAGTAGCAAAGCTTTGAAAAGATTCTGGTAATCCTTTCAACAATGTAGAAATGAGTGATGCATCCGGAATGATCTCATCTATGTTTGCCAATTGCTCTTTCAAGTCCTTGATGCATGTCACATACACATCCACTGACTCATTTTCAGCCATACATACATCCTCAAGTTGCTTCCTCAAGTATGCAACACGTGCTTCATTACGCACGGCATACAAAGAAGCAATAGTGTCCCATGCCTGTCGTGATGTAGAACATGACCGAATGTGTGGAACTATATGACGGCTCACTGAAAGCGAAATCAAAGCATGAGCTTGAGCATCTTTTCCATCCCATCTAAGCTGCTCCTGTGTAGGTGGAGAAGGAGAAACCATCGTACTCGAAGAAGAAGCTCCATCTGTGACAGTAGACTGTGAAGTAGAAGCACCTACCGGTTCCAAAAGTTGTTTTGCAACAAGAACGTGCTTCATCATGTAAGACCACATCGGATAGTTGGTCCCATCAAGCTTATCTTCAGCTTGAAGCATGCCAAACAAGTCATTGCTGCCCGCCATTTCACTAAGGAACAAGAATGTGACAAAATCTTCACTTCGACGAAAACTGAAATGAGTGCTGAAATTTCAGCTCACAAACTGTCACTCTGATGGCGATTTTGACTGCACGAATGGCTTTGAAATGGGGATAAAACCCCAGCGCACCTAGTGGAAATGTTTTCGGGCTGCTGAAATTCACACTTCTATGCTCCGAAGTCGATTTGCACTATTAAAGTGCGCGCGCGCCACGACGCGGAAAACCGAAACTTGAGAAGAAGCTGAACCTGCTCTGATACCACTGTTGGGTGTGTGTAGAAGTGCGAGAGACACACAAGAAGCACACACAAGGAGCACAAACGCAGCAAGACACACGGAGAAGACGATGGCTGGAATAGCTCTCTCTATTGATCGATGAACTGAACTGAAGTAAGAGCTGAATAATATCCCTAAGTACAAAGTACCACCACATATGAGAGTATCAAGTATGTGGTAACATGGGGAAAAAACCTCTAGCCAGCACTAGAGTAAAAAGTACCCATGTATAGGGAAAAGGTTCACATCAAAGCTACTCGAGGAAGACATAAGTGTAACAGAAGACTCCAAAACAAACCATCACAAATTTTATTACAAAGGTCAATGAGGTTGCTAATCAATTGGCATCCATTGGAGAGCTGATTGAAGAAGAGGCTGTCATGAGGCAAATTCTCAATGGGATTAGAGGCTACAAGCAATGATAATCTTTCACCACATCATATGATCTCATCATGGATGTGCAAATTCCAAACTTTAACTTCTTTCTTGGACAACTCTTAAATCAAGAGGCCAACAATAGCATAAAGGAAGTTAACTCCTATCATGATAATTCAACTAGTGCTCTATATGCAGATAAGAAAGAGAAGAAGTTGAAAGGCAAGATGTGAGGCTCTCCTCAAACGAAACATTTGAATGATGTGTGTGCAACTCTCCTCCCATCCATTTATATCCTCTTGTATCTAAAATAGCAGTGATCTGGAATGTTCTAGCGTCGCCATGTGGCCAGCATGCAACACTCATCCCCACTAACCATCAAATACCTTAGGATATACCCCCGAGCTTAGGACCTTGGCTAACTAGCCCTCGTCCCACACACACACGGAATGGTCTCTGTAGACCAATGTCTGACACTCTCTCCCCCTTCTAAAGATCATTGTCCTCAATGATCAATGAGGGAAAGTACTTGCGAACCAGAGCTACTGTTTCCCAAGTAGAGTCAGTAAGTGGTAATCCTCTCCAGGCTACCAGATACTCTTGGATGACACGATTCCTTAACCGTTTCTGTCTCCTATCTAGTATTCTGTCTGGAGAATGATCTTCTCTATCGGTTTCCTGCAAAGAAACAATACCCTCTATTAGATTATCCTCCCTAGATATATACTTTCTTAGTTTACTGACATGAAACACTGGATGGACTCTGCAATCTGGAGGAAGCTCTAATCGGTATGCAACATCACTCAACTCCTTTACTATCTTCCAAGATCCACAATACCTTGGTGATATCTTACTACACTTCCCTGTGGACAATGAAGTAGATCTAGCCGGTACCTGAAGGAAGACTCGATCTCCTTCCTCAAAGGATCTAGGAGATCTTTTCCTATCAGCATACTCTTTGGCTCTATCAGCGGCTTGCTGCATCTTGAATTTAGCTATTTCAAGGTTTGCTTGGAGATTCGCTCAGAACTCGGAAGCACTAGGACATTTCTTAGGCATTCCTATGGTACTGGGAGCATTGGGATTCATGCCGTAGTTCATCTCAAAAGGAGACATCCCAGTCACCTTGTGAGGCCTATTGTTATAAGCACACTCTACTAAAGGCAAATAACTATCCCAATCTATCTGTCTCTCAGAAACATATGCCCTTAACATATCCTCTAGAATTTGGTTGACCCTCTCGGTCTGACCATCTGTCTGTGGATGATCACCACTACTCATTTTTAGTGACACTTTTAGTTTGTCAAATACAAACTTCCAGAAGTGTCCTTTGAATCTGACATCCCTATCTGAGACTATGGATGTAGGTAACCCGTGCAATTTGAAGATATTCTGGATAAACAACTCCGCTACCTGTGGAGCTTCTATCGTCTCCTGCGTGGGTATGAAATGAGCCATCTTGCTCAGTCTATCTACCACAACTAGGATTGTATCCCGCTTCCTTTGGGTCCGCGATAACCCCACTATAAAGTCCATGGATATACTATCCCAATTATGATCTGGAACTTGTAAAGGATGTAAAAGACCTGGTGTCTTTACCCTTTCTGCTTTGTTGACTCGACACATAAAGCATTGTTGAACATACGTATAGATATCTCTGGCTAATCCAGGTCACCAAAATGTTCTTCTAACAAGCTGTATTGTCTTGTCAACACCAGGATGTCCTGCGCAGGGAACATGATGGTTATCATGCATGACTTTCTTTCTCAAATCCCGGGAATCTGGTACACAAACCTTTCCTTTCCGCTTCACTATTCCATTCTTCTGTGAAAAATTGGAATACGGAATGGACTTGTTTGCTTTAGTAGAAGAAGAAACAACTGGAACTGCCCCATCTTCTAAAATAGACTCATCACTAATGGCTCTAACTATTTGTAACAAATGTGGATCTTCCACGTGTGCTTCCTGAATTTCTTGAAGCAATGAGCTGTCTAAAATTGTAAAGCTCATTTGATACATTATACGAGATAATGCATCAACTACTATATTTTCTTTGCCTCTTCTATATAAGATTTCCATATGAAATTCTTGCATGAGCTCAGCCCAACGAGCTTGTCGGCCTCGAAGATCTGGCTGACTACAAAAATACTTGAGTGTATGATGATCTGTGAATACCTTAAAGTCCGCACCATAAAGATAGTGTCTCCAAACTTTAAGTGCATGCACCACTGCATACAACTCTTGTTCATGCACCGGCCAATTGCGTTGTGCACTACTTAACTTCTTACTTTCAAAAGCTATTGGCCTGCCATCTTGACTCAAGACTGCGCCTATGGCTATGTCGCTAGCATCCATCTCTAACTCAAATGGTTTCTCAGGATCTACCACTTTGAGTATAGGAGCCTCTGAAACAGCTTGTTTCAGAGTATCAAAACTCTCTTGCTGCTCTTGCTTCCATGCAAATGTAATTTTGCCTTGAAGCAAGTTCGTCATAGGTGCTGCTATCGACGAATATGAAGAGATGAATTTTCGATAGAAACCGGAAAGTCCTAAGAATGACCGTAACTGCCCCTCATCCTATCAGGTACTTTAAGAAGTACCTCTCTATACCTATCTGCATATTTCTGAACTGGCTGATTCTTTTGACTCATGAAGAACCAGGTGTCTAGTGCTCTAGACCTCTCATCAGGTGGTACAAAATTATTATAAAATAGGATTTTGAATTGATCCCATGTCGTGGGCTCCTTATCCTGCTCTATCTTACGCCACCACCTATGTGCAACATCCATAAGATTATAAGTGGCCTGCTGAATCTTGTGCCTATCATCAGTGATATGACACAGACGGAAATACTGTTCCCACTTGCTGAGCCACTGCTCAACCGCGTCAGAAGTCCTAGCGCTAGTTGAGCCATGATATCTTGGCGGCTTAAGATCGTTAAGCTTCCATCTGGTTTCTCTAACTAAGACGCTATCTTTAAGGACTTTTGAAGTTGGATGCTCATCTGGAGCATCTACCTCCATCTCTGGTAAATCAAAATCGAGCGACTCTTCATCTTTCTTAGAACCACGCACGTGTTCCAAGATATCATGAAGAGAACTTTCTAAGGATGAAATTCTATTGTTCATAGCTTGAATGGGATCAATTGGAGGTTCAGGCATAAAGGATTCTGTCCTAACAGGTGATGAAGATTCAGGTTCCATGCTAGGCAAGAAACTTTTTCTTTTAGTTTTCTCTTTTTTTTTTTTTTTTTAAAGACTAAACAAACGTAAATACTACTGGCAAGCAGAAAAAAGAACCAGTCAAAGCTTTTGCTAAAAAAAAAAAAAAAGAAAGAAACTTTAATATACTTTGTAAACTTTGATGCACATGCATGCTAATATTTTAAGAATTTCGGCAGCCTAACGGTGTCACTTTGAAATCCGAAATAATTTCAAAGAAAATAAAAAACGTCAAGCATAAATCATGTGCCGACAGGCACGATCTATTCTTTTTATCTTCTCGACTAACACCTACAATAGAAAACTTTTCCAAATATGCTGTTGGGCGCTACAGGCCCTCAATCAAAATATTTCTCTTGTCGATACCTGCCGATACTTAATATGCACAATCAAGAGAATAACCAACCAAATATTGACTAAATACTTATCTTTGATTTTCTTTGATACTCTTGGAGCATCCAATTGAAGAGCTACGGGTAGAATATGTTGATATATTTAGGTAGTGATGTGTGTGAACACTCTAGGACTGCCGGGGCACTTTTTTCCCTCTTTAGGAGGTTTTTTTTCCCCCGGCTTGTATATACGCCTATTGCCCTAATGGGCTACTTATCTTTGTACATTCTCTAGTAATAC
The DNA here is from genome assembly GCA_020310875.1 of Ceratopteris richardii. Lineage (NCBI taxonomy): Eukaryota > Viridiplantae > Streptophyta > Polypodiopsida > Polypodiales > Pteridaceae > Ceratopteris > Ceratopteris richardii. Next base: position 35,482,205 of record CM035441.1, on the reverse strand, counting down.
ATTCAGTCGTGTGTGTTGTGCTCCAAGCTTCTTCTTCTTCCTTGTGCTGTTCGCGTGCTTCCGCAGACGTCTAACTCCAACAATTGGTATCAGAGCAGGTCGTCGCTTCTTCTAGGGCGCCGTCGACACTCCTCCGTTTGCAGTCTCAAATTCGCACAAAATTTGGTGAGCATACTCAGGGTGTTTCCGAGATCAAAACAACTTCGTTGTGTGGTGCCAAAATCGCGATCTGAGCTCGTTTCGGCCTCCGAACGCACTATCGCAGCGCTTGTGCAGGCTATTTCGTCCTTTTGTGCCAAAGGTATTTTAGTCACCGGCCATGGCTGAAAGCAGTGATGTATTCCGTATGTTGGCTGTTGAGGATAAGTTGGATGGTACCAACTACCCATTATGGGCTTATATGATGCGACATGTACTGGTTGCAAAAGGATTGTGGAACATTGTGCAGGGTGTTGAAAGACGTCCTATTACACCTGTAACGACAGGTACTGCAAATACAGGTGTTGGAGCTGATGAAGATGGTGTCGAAGATGATATTCCGCAGATTCCTGTTCGTGCTGCTGTTTCTGTTGCACCTACTGCAGAGCAGATTCGTTGGGATGGCAGAGATGCCCAGGCACATGCATTGATAGCTTTGTCTGTCAAACGTGCCATTATTCCTCACATTCGCTCTTGCAGAACAGCAAAGGATGCTTGGGATACACTTACCACTTTGTACCAGGCTAGGAATGAGGCTCGTGTTGCTTACCTCCGAAAACAGTTGGAGAGTGAGCACATGAATGAAGGTGATTCTATGGACAGTTTTCTTACAAAGATCAAAGACCTGAAGGAACAATTGATTTCTGCTGATGAGGTTATACCAGATAGCTCACTTGTGCAGACCGTTCTGAATGGTCTTCCTGATTCATATAAGAGTTTTGCCTCTACTCTTCGGTTGATGATGAAAGGCAATCCGAATGCCTTGTCATTTGAGGAATTAGTCTCTGTTCTATTGCAGGAAGATCAGTCCAGGCAGAACAGGTCCATTATGCGTGTTGCAGATCAAGCTTTCCTGGCTAGTCAGAAGGGCAAAGGAAAATGGAGCTCTTCTACTAGTAAGCAGAAATCTGCAAATGCTGCACATTCGAAGAACCAAGACAAAGATGAGAAAAAATCAGAAAAGCAGAAATTGTTTTGTAAGTACTGTAAAGGTAATGATCATATCATAAAGAACTGTCCAAAACTGGCTGCTAAAGAGGCAAAGAAGAAAGAGGCTGGAATGGTTGTTGCAGAGGCCTCTACACCTAAAACAGAGTCTGCAAATCTTGTGCAGGAAGAAGAATGGGCGTTTACTACTGTCTGCAGTTTTGACCCATCTTCTCCTGATCAGTGCATGTCTGCAGTAGACTCAGATGTTTGGTACTTTGACAGTGGGGCGACCAAACATATTACCTCGCAGCGCAGTTTCTTCTCTTCACTTGAGCCTGCTCCTACAGGGAATACTGTCACATGCGCCAATAACTCCTCTTATCCTGTTATGGGAGTTGGTAAGATCATTCTGACTACTGCTGATGGTAGTTCTTTCACTTTGTCAGATGCTTTATTTGTGCCAGGGATCAAAAAGAATCTGTTATCAGTTTCTGCATTAGCCAAGATTGGCTTAGTTGTGAAATTTGTTGATGACAGGTGTACAGTCCATGATCTCTCAAATGGCGATGTGATTATTGCTTCTAGCATTTTATGTCGTGGGCTGTATAAGCTCATAGACTATGAAAGATCTGTGAATGATTCGGCATGTGCAGTTCATGATTCTCAGGCTATGTCAGATGCAAAGCTTTGGCATGCATGCTTTGGTCATCTGAATTTCGCTAGTTTGTTACGCCTGCAGAAATCTGAAATGGTGTCCTCTTTGCCCAAACTTGAGGCACCTGGAAAACATGTTTGTGAAGGCTGTATTTTGGGCAAAATGCAGCGTTCTTCCTTTCCAAAAGATGGTTCAGTTCGGGCTACGCAGAAATTGCAACTTGTACATAGTGATGTCTGTGGTCCTATGCAGACACCCTCTTTTGGAAATTACCTTTACTTCGTGACTTTCATTGATGATTTTTCCAAGCATGCATGGGTATATCCACTCAAAGCAAAGTCCGAAGTGTTCATGTGCTTCAAACAGTTTTTGGTTTTAGCTGAAAATCTGTCAGCATGTAAAATGGGCACCCTCCGTTCTGATCGAGGGGGGGAATATATGTCTTCAGATTTTAATGCATTTCTGGCTGAACGTGGGATAAAACACCAGTGTACAGTGCCGTATACACCTCAACAGAATGGAGTTGCTGAACGAAAGAACAGGTCACTCATGGAGATGGCGAGGTGCATGGTCAAAAGTCAGGCTTTACCACATAGTTTCTGGCTTGAGGCTGTCATGTGTGCAGCATATGTACTGAACAGGTGTCCCACTAAAGCGTTGCAGTCTATCACTCCATATGAGGCTTGGCATGACCGCAAGCCATCTGTTGCTCATCTGCGTGTTTTTGGTTGTTTGGCATATGCATTAGTGCCTGAACAACATCGCAGAAAATTGGATGATAAGGCAGTAAAATGTATTTTTGTTGGGTACAGTTCTGAAAGTAAAGGCTATCGTCTGTATCATCCACAGACTAAACGCATTCTGGTTAGCCGTGATGTTGTCTTTGTGGAAGATGCTATTCAGCCATTGCTTTCATGTACTAAGGAGACATCTGTTAGCTCCAAAGACATGTATGATACTTTGATGCCTCTTTTTACAGGTGGACAGGCTAACGCTGGTCCTAATGAGGCAACTTCTCAGCCTTTGCAGGTTTCATATGATGATGCAGATCATTCCATTTCTGATGCAGATTTACATGATGCACTTGTTGATGAGAGAGCTGATATTGAACAGGCAAAAACTATGCCAAAATGGCTGGTGCAAACTTTGCGTGACAGCAAATTAGATGCACCTTTGTCATATCGTACTCGTTCAGGCTCTCATAGTACCTCCTTTGCATCAGATTGCTATGCTATGGCTGCATCTAGTCTCTGTGATGAGAATGAACCTGTTTCTTTTGATGAAGCACAAAATTCAGAAAATTGGATGGCTGCTATGCAATCTGAATATGATGCTATAATGAAGAATGGTACATGGTCTTTATGTGACTTGCCTCCTGGCAAGAAGGCCATTGGCACTAAGTGGGTATACAAGCTGAAGCGTAAACCTGATGGTACAGTTGACAGGTATAAGGCTAGGCTTGTTGCAAAGGGTTATGCGCAGGAAAGAGGCATTGATTTTGATGAGACCTTTGCACCTACATGCCGTATGACTACTGTTCGGAGCATTTGTGCACTTGCAGCCCATCATGGTTGGAATGTACATCAGTTGGACATTAAAACAACATTTCTGAATGGTGACTTGCATGAAGAAGTGTATGTTTTTCAGCCCCGTGGCTTTGTGCAAAAAGGGCATGAAAACCAGGTGTGCAGGTTAAAGAAGGCGTTATATGGTTTAAAGCAAGCACCACGTGCTTGGTATGAGAAAATACATGCCTATCTAATTGCACATGGTTTTGAGAACAGTCCAACTGAAAGCACCTTATATGTTAAGCGTGCTAATGATGTGCTTCTGATCATTGTTGTCTATGTAGACGACATGCTGCTCACTGGTCCTCTTGAGAAGCATATTGCTGATTTTAAGGCTGATTTGCATGCCTCATTTGAGATGTCTGATTTGGGGCATTTGCATCACTATTTGGGCATTCAGTTTATGCACGTTGATGGTGGAATGGCTTTGTGTCAAACGAAATATATTGACACATTATTGCAGCGTTTTGGCCTTGAAGACTGTAAGCCTATTGCCACTCCTATGGAGACAGGTTTACGATTGAGTCTTCATGATGCTGGAGATGCATTTGATGCTGTTCTCTATCAGCAGGCTGTTGGATGCTTGATTTACTTATGCATTACTCGGCCAGATATTCAGTTTGCTGTCTCACAGATGAGCAGGTTCATGCATTGCCCAGGAGTCACGCATTGGAAAGCGGTTAAGCGCATCTTTCGCTACTTGAGTGGTACTCGGCTACTTGGGTTGTTTTATCCCAAGGGGGGATCACTACCGCCAGATTTGCATGCTTTTTCTGACTCAGATTGGGCTGGTTGCTATGACACTCGTGTGTCCACCAGTGGTTTTTGCTTCATGCTTGGTAGCTCATGTATATCTTGGTTGAGCAAGAAGCAGCCTACTGTGGTCACTTCCAGTTGTGAGGCTGAGTATAGGGCAGCTTTCACAGCGACTGTTGAGTGTGTGTGGCTCAGACGCCTTATGGCTGATTTGGGTGTTGGCCAGTCTTCTGCCACCACCATCTTCACTGACAGTCAGAGCGCATTGGCAGTTGCGAGGAACCCTGTGTTCCATGCTCGCACTAAGCACATTGAGGTGCATTATCACTATGTCAGGGAGAGGTTCTCTGCTGGGGAGATCAGCTTGGCATATGTGCCCACGCAGGAGAACATTGCAGACCTTTTCACGAAGGCTCTGCCTAGGGAGAAGTTTGAAGCTTTCCGCAAAGCTTTGGGCTTACTTCCTTTTGTGGAGTGATTTCCACATAGCTTGGCACTTCCTTATACATGAGTGCCAGCTCCTTGTTCACCGCATCACTCCCAGGGGGGATTTGTTGATATATTTAGGTAGTGATGTGTGTGAACACTCTAGGACTGCCGGGGCACTTTTTTCCCTCTTTAGGAGGTTTTTTTTCCCCCGGCTTGTATATACACCTATTGCCCTAATGGGCTACTTATCTTTGTACATTCTCTAGTAATACATTCAGTCGTGTGTGTTGTGCTCCAAGCTTCTTCTTCTTCCTTGTGCTGTTCGCGTGCTTCCGCAGACGTCTAACTCCAACAGAATATCGACTCCCTTTTGCTCATAGATCGCACAAATCTTCAAAAAGTGCTTCGTTGATGGTATTCGATGAAGAACAATCCACTTCTAACCTCTGTTGCGGGAAATATATGAACCCAAAATATGGCTTATAGCCACTCCCTAGAAAGATCTCTGAGAGAGCTTTCTAAGAAGCCCAAGAACTCCCAATTTGGATATGATTTGACCAAGTTATGGCTAATTTGGTGATTAACTAGTTAAGAAAGCACTTATGAAAAGAACTCCAAAGTTTGGTTTCCAAAAAAAAACCGTCAATATCATCCATCGCTTTGAAAAATTCTCTGCACCGCCACACGTCTTCTGCAGCCCCAAACTCGCGCAAAAATGAACCTATTATCCCATATGCATTGATATCACAAGAAAGCTATATATTGAGGCGTTCTCCTCTAAATCCTGAAGCTGAAGCACGCGCAGAGTCTCTCTCGCGGCTGAGCACGTACGTGCCTATCTATAGTTTGAAAATCAACATGGGCTGGACAGTGCGCTGAAAGCGTGGGCAGAAATCCTGACACTGTTGGGAGGTGGCTAGCTCTGAACTGCCTGCATATGATGAGAGATAGGGCCCTTTTCGATGATGGAGAGCGCTGACGCGTACGCAAAATCACAGAGAAAGTGGAGTCGACGTCTACGCGGGAGCGTTCTCGTGCACTTCTCAATGTCCTCAACTTGCCTAGGGGTGCTTCCTCTGGAGCAATCCCGAAAGCTTCTCAGACTTCTTGCTTCACCGAACAGCGACGACGGAGAAGAACAAAAAAAATCCGAACAGACCACGAAAAGCATGCACAAACTCTTCTCCTCCACGCGAAATTCTTCTAAAATTAGCTCAACAAGAACCTGCTCTGATACCAAGTGTGAGGCTCTCCTCAAACGAAACATTTGAATGATGTGTGTGCCACTCTCCTCCCATCCATTTATATCCTCTTGTATCTAAAATAGCAGTGATCTGGAATGTTCTAGCATCGCCATGTGGCCAACATGCAACACTCATCCCCACTAACCATCAAATACCTTAGGATATACCCCCGAGCTTAGGACCTTGGCTAATTAGCCCTCGTCCCACACACACACGGAATGGTCTCTGTAGACCAATGTCTGACACAAGAAGAAGGAAGAGGATGAATAAGAGACTTCCCAAGCAAACTTCGCATGCAAGAGCAAGTGGAAAGGGAAGAAGAAAGGACCAAATCATGAAAAAACCAAAGGCCAGAATGTTCAACCTTGTGCCATCTGTGATAAGACCAACCACACCACTCAAAAGTGCTCGTTCAATGGGAAGACCTAAAAAGGAAGTGGAAGAGGTGGATATGGAAGCAATATAGGCAAAGGTGGACAAATTTAATTCAATAGTAACAATAGATGCCATAACAAAAGTGTTGACAACAGTCAGGGCATCTCAAAACAAGGGAGCCGACATAAGGAATCAGAGCAAAGAGAAGAACCAAGCAAGCAAAGCAGTCAAAGAAGATCCGGCATGTAGGCCATTCAATTTTGCCGACCAAATCTCTTTTCAACAGTGATTTTCATCACTACATGAACATTGTAAATACCGTTTTTGGTAGATTCGACTCCATTTTGTTCAATCCAAGGAGTCCTCGAGCTTGAGGAGTATCAGAAGTATCTATGTACCAATTTTCATAATTTTTAGAGCTTGTTTGAGCCTCCAAAATAGCATGGGAACCTAATTTTTAACTAGGCCGGACACTAGGTCTGGACAAGGCCACTAGCTAGTCAAAAACTATAAAAAGAGCTAGAGTGCTCATTTTTGGGGAGAAAAAATTATAGTTTGAACTAAAGAACAGCTATTGTAATTGTGTTTTGATCTTAAACAAAGCTTCCATTGTCTCACTCTTTGTTCTTACTTGTGTGCATGTGTGTGCATGCTTGTGTGCTTCTCCATCACCACTTGTGCACATCACTTGCTCGAGGTCTTCATACCATCCTCATGTCTTTTCGAATTGACATTAAAGGAGGTGCTAATCATCAATGAGCTACACCAAATTTTGGCACCGTTATCGGGGATCGAGCGTTGAGGACGAGCGTGTGATGGTAAGACATAGAGTAGAGATGTTGGAAGAGTAGGTAAGCATTTCTTTTACTTGTTTTTACCTTCCCCTTCACCTCTTCACACCATATACCTTCATCATCATCTTCACCATCGTGACCATATACCCCCATCTCCATTCATTTCCTCATTCCTACTTGAGAGCGAGAGTGAGAGAGAGCTTGTTTGCGCCTTTTTTTTCTATGTTTTCTTGGGTGTTCTTGTAGGTTCTAGCTTCCTTTGCAGCTGCGGTAGCTCCAACAGGTGAGAAAATTTTCTGTGCATGTCCCGAGGCGTTGACCTCTATCAATCATGATCGACAAAAAGGTTTGACATTTGGTAAAACAAAGAGCACCACCATAACACACATGATGAGCACATCCTAAATCACTAATCATAGGTAAAAAATTCCTTAATTCTCTATCAATTGCGATTGACATTGTCAATCCCGATCGATAGCCACGACTAACAGACCCTGACAATCACAACTGATAGACCCTGTCAATTGCGATCGATAGATCCTGTCAATTGCGACCGACAGACCCTATCAATTGCGATCGACAACCACGACGGATTGCCACATAGGACTCAGTTAGTTGCGATTGACACTATCGATCACGATCGACTGAAACTTCACAATTGACACAATAGATCGCATGTCCACGTGTCCATCGCGACAGACACGCCCCTCATCGACTAAAATCATGCCGGAATTTGCAAAAAAAGTATCGATTGTAATTGACACCATCGATCGCGATTGACAGTCCTCACGACTGACTCTGTCGATCGCGATTGACACCATCAATCGTGATTGATGTGTCGATTGCAACTGACAGGCCACGACAGACACCTCCGTCAATCGCGATTGACAACCATTTCTGGCAATTTTTTAGGTTTTTTTATTTCAAATTTTGGGGTAATTGTGGGCATAAATATCAAGTAGCCACAAGTAAATTAAGAAATCCAGTTTGCCTGTTATCCTGTTTTAACCCTGTTTTAACCCCAGAACCCTGAACTGTCATAACTTCCTCACACGAAATCCAATTGGAGTGATCTTGGGCTCATTGAAAAGCTCGTTTCGAATCCCACTAAAACATCCATTGATTTTTCTAAAACTAATATGGGGAGTTATAGATAGGTATTTTGAAGTTGACCATACCCTGGGGGAAGAAAACTGAGGGATCTCTAGGATTGTTTTCCATAAAGACTAAGGGCAATTTGGTCTCTGAAGTACATGAATGAAAATGGTTTTTCCATGTCATTTGAATTTAAATCTTGAGCTAACTTTGGGACTTTTACAGGTCCATTGAGAGCATCAAAGGGCGTTCAGAGCACTAGCATACTGCGAGCTTGAGAATGGGTTTTTTTGAGCACCCAAGAGCAAGGAATAAACAAGTGAGCTTGGATCATTCTCAACTCCATTTGTCAATTCCTAGCTTAGACTAAGTGTGAGTCATGCTAGAAGTAAGATAGGGTGATGATAAGCATCTGTCAAGTTGAAGACTCTTAAATACTCAAGTTCAAACAGGAATTTAATCTCCTGTGATCGGTAACCTTAAAGAAAAGAATTTAATGTGGTGCGAACAACTAAAAGTGCGGCAATTTACTCAAGTATTCCTGACGACGTGATATTAGACAAGAGCATAAACACGATAACGAACTAAAAAAGAACCAAGTGACTAATACAAACTGATCTCAAACAAGGTTGTACTTGGGGTAAATTGGGGTTATTCAATCAGGCATATGAACCTTAGATCAGGATGACATCTAGGGAGAGATAGACAAAGCCTTAGGTCTTCAGAGGCTAGTGTCCATCACACTGCTAGGTTTTGGGCCCAGTAGTTGAGTGCTTATCCGCACTACCCTAGCTCTGAAACTAGCGAACAAAGATGTCTTATGGTATGGAGAGACCCACAGGAAGTTTAGGTGTGGCTTACTTAGAGAAAACCGAAGGCCCATACAAAACTCAACTTGAATATATTAGGACCAACCGATTAGGTGCTCGCATCTATGAGGACGGTCTTGGAAGGTCCATTGTGCAAATTCAAAACCCTGATCAACCCCTTGGACTAGAACATCTAGTGGTCAAGTTCGAAAATGGTGCATACATAGATAAAGAAGGGACAATGTATGTAGTCACTAACCAACCGGATAGAACAGACAAATTCGGTAATGCGATTCCAAAGACAGACATAGGTGACATAGAGCAAGGGAACTTAGGAATAGAACCCAGAACTCCCCGAGGCAAATCAGTCTTGACTAGAATCATCACTCCAGAGTGGGTTTCCTAGGACAATAAGAGCATAGATCTGCTCTTAAACTGCGAGACTGACAAGGCCTTTTGGAGGTATAAGACTGACCAGTCAAATGAAGCTAGAATGCTCACAATCTATGAGTTTAAAGATCCCGATAGCCTAGGCAAAGTGACCTATTTAGACAATACTTTAGAAGAGATCTTTGTGGTCACAGAGCATGGTAGGCATACCTACACTTGGAAGGGTGAATTCCTCTTCCCCCAACCAAGATCTAATTTCTCTTATGGTCACCATGGAGCTAGAACATCCCATGTTCATGCAGCTCAGAGGGACAGGAGTAGAGATAGACCAGAAGTGAGCTTTGCTAACCCACTGTGAAGAGAAAGAACGAGAACAAAGATGGATAGGATGGAACTCGAAAGACCTAGAGACCCAAGGAATCAGAGAAATGCAGACGAATTCCCTCTACCAAGGCCTAGAGAACGCACGAGGACCTTGAAGACTACACAACTAGTTAATTCCATGAAGAATTGCTTCGATGACACAGGAGACCCATACGATCATGTGGCAGATTAGGCAAGTCTTGAGGGCCGAGCAAGTTGATGATTTGTTCACGCAGTACAATGCATTTGGTCTAACTCTCAAGAACACAATACTGACTTGTTTTCCACTATTAAAAATAAAGAAGTAAGGTCGTATATATTTTTGCAAAAAGGATTTTCTTCAAATGAAAGGAAAATATAGAAATGAAAAATGGAAGCATTTACTTCAGCAAGTAGTGGAGATCAAAAGAGAATCAAATCCAAAAAGGTGAACTGGAAGAGGAGTGGCTACTCAAAGTAGTGGAAGAGTTATGGAGAAGATCTCTCAAACTCATCATGAGAGTTTTTGGTCACTTGGCTATAAAAGAGGCAAGGCAGGACACTCAAGAAAAGAGGAAGAAGGTGTGGAATTCCCCTTGTAGCTACTTCATTTGGTTTGAGTCATTTCGTTCTCTTCATTCTCATAGACTATGTCTAGCCGCAAATTCAAAGCTTCCCTCGACATGCTTGCAGATGCATTGGGGGTGCCAGAGACTATGCACATCGCCTTGCCCACTCTCGGAGATTTGAGCGAAATCCATCCAACACACTAAAGAACCCCACACATCAAGTGCACCCCCATCACCACCCCTACCACACTCCCCTCCAACTCCACCCCCCTCACCTCATACCACCATTGTCACCCCTACTGTCATTGCCACGATCCTCACCTCCCTTAGTGAAGCACACAATGTGAGTCAACCATCACAACTCTCACAATCTGACACCACTACCACTGTAACTATTACCACGGACTATGGAGTTCTAACTATGGTCACCAGAAATCCCATTCCTCCAGTCACACTTCTAGGTGGCCCACATGCACAATTAAACACACCATTGTACACCTTCACTACCATCACCACACCTACCATTCCCATGTATATGGTAACTCCCACGATCGCATCCACTCATGACCACATGGACATATCACCCACATCTGCACCTCCCTCCCCCCATCTTCCCATAATCTCCCATTCCCCCACCACCCACTTCACCATTCTCAAGCACAACATCCACCATCCCTTTCCCTTTTTCCTACCCCCCGACATTTCAAACCTTCCCAGCATCCACCCCCGTAAATAATGCATTCAATACTTTATATCAATGTGTGTCTTAGTTACAACAATATTATCAGCATTTAGATACTTAGCATACGAAGCTGTTTAGAGTCCATGAGACACTACAAGAATGACTCACAAACATGGAGAAAGACAAGCGGCAACTACAACATAATTATGATACTTTGCAGAGACAATATGAGGAATTGGTGTCCAATCCCCCCCAACCAGATTCACAGGCACAACAACACCTCGGGGAAATGCTACGCATCCAACAAGTAGAGAATCTCAAAATCCGTCGCAACCTCGCATTACTAAGGAAACACATGTCAGCAGCACTAGAAGAAAACAAAAGACTACAAAGATAGAAAGAAGAAAATTTAGAAGTAGCGATGGAAGGATCACCAAAAGAGATTGACCTGGAGCGGTTCAAAGGCCTTTCATTAGCCAACATGTAGATCATATTGGACACCCATGCTAACCTCCTATAGGTATATGAGGCCTTAGAAAAAGAACGTGATGACCTACGGAAGCAATTGGCTAACCAATGAGAGCAACCAAAAGAAGCAACACCTACAGACGTCACATCTAAAGAGGTGATAGAATTGAAAGCACAACCGACAGCTTTGCAAGATAAGCTTCTCCATTATGAACGTCAACCTTCTCCCCTGGTGGAGCCAGATCCTAAAGAACTAGTTCCAATTGAAGTAGAGGAGATGTTTGAGGACCCTTATGTACCTATGCCTGCACCTAGAGGCAAACAAACAGAGGAAGGAATTGATACGTTTGATATTGAAGCTCCGGAATGGCTGCAAAGGTTAGAAAAGCTAGGCCTAATTCATGATGATAGAGTAGCAGTACAGATACAGTTTATGTCTCGTCTAGAAGAAGTTGTCATCAAATCGGACTACTTCAAGAACCTATCTCATCATCGATGGATTGGCACTTCCGATGATCTGTATGTACCATTTTGTCTTTTATTGGCAGATTATAATGCTGAGATCAAACATCACACCACGAAAGAGCCAAACTCTACAACCCAATTTGCCCCAGACGACATTCCGGAGAGCGTTGCGTAGGGCAAAATCTTTCAACCTACATGGAGAATACAGTTACTCAAAACCTACCCTGAAATGGTGTGCACATGGAACAATAGGCCCTTGTACATTAACTATAACCCCTGCTATTGTCCTATTTTTCGAGAAAGATCATGGCTTGAGTTCACTCAAATAGTGAAGAATGTCAAAGGATGTGATAAATGGTTGAACTATCTATATCTGGCATCGCCTTGTGGCCCACCAATGGTAGCATATATGATTTCAACCATTCGACATTGGGGCATTAGGTTCAAGAATGTACCAGATGTCATGGCACAAATGTGCCTCAAAATATTCGAACTCATGCTCGTCACATTTTGAACCTTCAAAAATGTTAAAGAACCTCACCTCTCGACCCTAGGCTTCAATGAAGGCAACCTCGACCTAGTCTATGATATGAGCACCACCCTATCCGTCAATGTTGTATATGTGTGGCATGCTCGTATCAAATATCTCCCGGTGTGTTTCAAACAAACATTTGAAGAAATGCTTATCATAGGGTTCTGGGAGTATCACTCAAAAATATTCATACCTAGACCCTCTCATCTGCTACAATTATTTGCTGTGGAGCAGGCTCTACACTCAGATAAGCTACGTATGCCACATTCGAACGTACCCGGGCTTGTCGATTGGGATTCCTTACTCACACATTTAGCCAGAGGACTGAGGCTAGAAGAGCATCACTTGACCACATATGTCATCGAATAGTACATCAAATGTTCAGCTCAGCAAGGGTCTGTCACAGATGACAGACACGAGAGTGTTGGCAATAGTCAGGGCATCTCAAGATAAGGGAGCCAACATAAGGAATCAGAGAAAAGAGAAGGACCAAGTGGGCAAAGCAGTCAAAGAAGATCCGGCAAGTAGGCCATTCAATTTTTCCGACCTAATATCTTTTCAATAGTGATTTTCATCACTACGCAATCTAAGATACTCATCAAGGCTATTTTTTGAACTGCTTGAATATCCATCAATGTCTTCAAAACCTATAGATGTTTTACTACCAACAAACACTACAACATATCGAGGGAATACCGACGGTCTGCATACCGACGGTCACACGTCGACGAGGGTATGACCCTCGGAAAATTTGGGAAAGCCACTTAGCCTCAGAAAAACTACGTCGGTATGAGAATCGGTATAGATGTCGGTAATTCACTGGAAGTTACCGACGCTCATACTGACAGTCGGTTTTAACCGGGCCCGAAACCAAAAATTCCTCATTTCGAGCATTTTGAACTTGGATCTTCTACTATCGGCTTTGCACGTGCGAATAGCAGATCTCTTTCACTCTTTCTTTCTCTCTCTCTCTCTCTCTCCCCTCCCTCTCTCTCTCTCTCCCCCTCCCGCTCTCTCTCTCTAAGCACACCTCTGTCTTTCTAGATCTGAAGTTTTGGTAAGTAGATCGCACATATTGTAGCACTCTTTTTTCTTTTTTTATGTTTTTGCTTTTCTAATATCTTCTCTCTTTAGTTTTGCAAGAGATTTTGGGATCAAATCTTTAGAAATTCGACGAAGGACAACTTCAAGTGGATTTTGACGACTTTGATTCAAACAATTACATCGATGTAAGTGATTGTTTTGTTTTCGATTGACATAGAGAGAGAGAAAGATACATATACATACACACTCACATATGTATAAACACACACATGCATATGCATATGCATACAGATACACATACACATGCATATGCATACAAACATGCATATGCATACACACAATCATATGCATACAAACATGCATATGCATACACACATGCATATGCATACACACATGCATATGCATACACACATGCATATGCATACACACATGCATATGCATACACACATGCATGCATATGCATACACACATACATACACACATGCATACACAAAAATGCATATGCATACACACAATCATATGCATACAAACATACATATGCATACACACATGCATATGCATACACACATACATATGCATACACACAAATGCATATGCATACACACAAATGCATATGCATACAAACATGCATATGCATACAAACATGCATATGCGTAGAAACATGCATATGCATACACACATACATATACATACACACATGCATATGCATACACACATACACACATACACACATACACACGTACACACATACACAATGCATATGCATATGCATACACATATGCATATGCATACACATATGCATATGCATACACATATGCATATGCATACACATATGCATATGCATACACATATGCATATGCATACACACAAATGCATATGCATACACACAAATGCATATGCATACACACATGCATACACAATCATATGCATAAAAACATGCATATGCATACAAACATGCATGCATATGCATACACACATGCATACACAATCATATGCATACAAACATGCATATGCATACACACATGCATGCATATGCATACACACATGCATACACACAAATGCATATGCATACACACAATCATATGCATACAAACATACATATGCATACACACATGCATATGCATACACACATGCATATGCATACACACATGCATATGCATACACACATGCATATGCATACACACATGCATATGCATACACACATACATATGCATACACACATATATATGCATACACAAATGCATATGCATACACACAAATGCATATGCAAATCCTGCTACATTTTCACAAATGATGAACAACATTTTTCTTGACGAGCAAGCTTTTGTTCTTGTATTCTTCGACAATATACTTGTTTATAGTAAGAATGATAGTGAGCATCAGAAGCATCTTAAAACATTTTTTCATTTACTATGAGAGAACACTGTTACTGTTAGTTTCCATGTGAAAGGCCAAATGGCCACCGAACACTTTTTTATATATGTTGTCTAATAAAACATATAGTGGCCTGGTCAGCTATAGGTTGTAAGTTCGACCACATTTGTAACACCTAAGAAGTCTGTGTTTGTGCTTCTTGTGTACTGTTTTTTTGCGAATTTTGCAGCCTCCATGTAGAGGGGAGGGCCTCAATGATCAAGGAAGATGGAGGTTCCCGATACTTCATGGGAGGTTACCCATCCCAATACTATTCCCCCCCGGAGCTCGCTTAACCGTGGCAATCTCTTGCCACTAAGCTACACTCTTGTAGTGTTTGAAGAAGGGGAAAGACCTAGGTTAACATCACCTTAAACATGTTTTGGTCCCTCAAAGCTTCATTCTTTGCTCTCAAAGCCTATTTTTGAAGCATTTTTGGGGTGATTTTTGGAGCCAATTTGGAGTACTTTCATGCATAGGCCTCATCACACAGTTTCAAGAACATCAAGAAGAGCATTCTTTATACTGCTCTGAAAATAGGCATTCACCTTTGGGGTCGTGTTTTCAGCCACACTTGCAAAACTACAGGTTTCTCAAAAAGTTTTTAGTTGTGGTGGGAGCAACCACTGCAAATTTATGCAAGACTTTTGAACCTAAAACAACAGAGTTGACACACACTTGCAGGTGTTCTTGGCTAGTTTTTGGGTTGTGCATTCAGCCTTTTCAATGTCATTTTTAATGCATATATTGAGCACATATACACTATGTACACTTTTGTGCCAAAAGAGGAGAGGCTCAATGGCACAAACTACAATCTCTAAAAGGACACCATTAAGTCTTACCTTTATACAAATGTCTTATATGAAGTAGTTGAAGGAATTGAGCAAGGACCCGATAAGGAAAGTGATCTAGGAGCTTGAAATATGTGGAACATCAAAGACAAGTGTGCTTTAGGTCAATTACTTCTAGCTTGTGACGCGTTAGCCAAGGGCCATATTATCTCTTATGAAACATCCAACAAATCTTGAAGGATCCTACAAGACCTGTATGAAGACAAAAATCCCTCAAAAATTTACACCTTAGAAGCCGAATTTCACAACCTACCAATTAGGCCCCATGATCCTATTTCTAAAGTTATAACATTGTGTGGCCGCCAAATTTCTAGTGAGGACATGGCCATTCTCCTTCTCAATAAGCTCCCTAGATCTTATCAGAAATTTGTAACCACTCTTTATAATCATAGTCAAGTATAAAGCTGGGAAGAAGTTCGGTGACTTTTGCTCCTCCATAACTCTTGAGCAAAGTCCACATCCTCACAAGAAACCACGATGAAGGCTAAGGGATCCTTCAACAAATCAAAACATGCTAGTCATAACACTTGCAACTCACCAAGAGATTGAGGACCATACTGGCAAAGTCTACCTAGGCAACAAAAAAAGTTTACCCTTTGAAGGCAAAGGAAAAGTACAAATCACCAATAATAGAGGGGAGTGCAAACCATTATCCAATGTACTATTTGTATGTATCTTGTGCATGAATTTACTATCAGTTAAGGCCATCACCAACCACAATAGAAAAGTGTTATTTGATAACACTTCTTTAAAGGTGATTGACCCTAAAAATAAAGATATCATTGCCCAAGGCATATAAGAAAAAGGGCTATACAAACTCTCTTGCTTTCTATCTAAGGAATCGTTTTCTAGCCTCTAGCATCAAAGGTATGGCCACACCTCATATTTAACAAAGATTTCCACATCACAAATAGTTAAGGGATTGCCCAAGTTTGAGCAAGTCAACAATGTTTGCCAAGCTTGCATCCAAGGCAAGCAACATAGGGCTCCCCTTCCCAAGGAAGTTTCCACATGATCTAGGAACCCTTTAGCCCTAGGCCACATGGATCTCTATGGATCCATAAATACCCCTTCACTTAGTGGATCACTCTAAGTCTTTCTTCTATTAGATGACCACTCACGATACATTTGGGCATATTTTTTAAAGTCAAGGCAGATACCTTTTCTAAGTTTAGAGAATGGATAACTCAAGTTGATAATGAAGCTTCCAAGTCATTCAATACTATCCGATCAAATGAAGGTGGTGAGTTCATCAATCATGACTTTGAAAATTCCTTAAAGAAAAAAGGGATCAAGAGACAAGTCACTCAACCTCACACTCCATCCTAGAATGAAGTAGCTAAGAGAAAGATTCAAAGTGTGATGGAAATGGCACGTATCATGCTTCACAACAAAGAATTTTACCCTTCAAGTTTTGGGTAGAAACAGTACACACTACCATGCCCATACTCAATTGAGGCTTCACTAGTGCATTGAACAAAAAGTCACCCTTTGAAGCCTACTATGGAAGAAATCCCAATGTTAATTACTTTAGAGTATTGGAAGTGAAGCATTTTTTCGTGTGCCAAAAGAAGATTGAAACAAGTTATAGTCCAACTCTAAGAAGCATATCTTCATTTGATATAGTAAAAAATCTAAAGCTTATAGATTACATGATCTTGAGAACCACTCCATCACAATCTCAAAATATGTAATATTTAATGAAGCTTGAACATACTCAATTAAGATCTAAGTACAAGTTTTAGTCCACCCATCTACACTTCATAAGGGAACATAATCTTTTCTAAACATAACTCAAAGGCAAGTACTTCAAAACAACCAAGAAGATCACAAAGTCTCATTGAAAAGCAACAACATGAACAAAGACATTCTGTAAATTATGCATTCATGCATTAGATTCAGGAGATTCTAGAGCCTTCCAGCTACAAAGAAGCTCAAGGACAACATGAGTGGGAAGAAGCTATGCAAGCATAATTGGATGCAATTGAGAAGAACAACACTTGGACCCTTGTTCCTAAGCCTATAAATCCTCAAGTCATAGGAGTTAAGTGGTTATACAAAGTCAAGTACAAATCTGATGGTACATTGGACAAGTACAAAGCAAGACTTGTAGCTAAGGGGTATAAGCAAAATCATGGCATTGATTATGAAGAAACCTTTGCCCCTACTGCAAGGCTTAGAACTACAAGAATCACTATGGCATTGTGCACACTTCAAGTGGCCCATCTACCAAAAGGAGTTCAAAGAAGCACTACTGATGCAAACTTATACATCTATCAAAAAGAGTCCTTAGTAGCCATAATCATCCTCTATGTCGATGACTTGATCTTGATAGGTTCAGATGAAGAACACATCCAATTCATCATCACTTAACTTCACCTTGAGTACTCTATGACAGATCTTGGTCTACTTCACTACTTCTTAGGCACGAAAGTCTGGAAAAAAAAAGAAGGCATATTCCTATCACAGTAGAAGTATTGCGCTGATCTTCTCTCGACATATAACATGGACCAGTGTCACTCAGTATCTACACCACTTGATCCAAACATATAAAATGGAGCTACAGAGAGGGTGTTGATGATATGATTGCTCCTGCATCATCTATATTTGTATCTGCATGAGTACATATCCATTTTGTATCTAAGAGGCACTCCATTCCTTTTTTATTTCCATTTTATATTGTATCTCTTTTGTATTTGGGTACCTTTCCATTTTCTTCTACAATTATATCATCCTCCTTCAAGGAGAATTATCCCACATTTGATGTACTTTGGAGAGCCCCTCCCAAATCTATATAAGGAGGTCCTCTCCCCCCGTTTGTACTTGGTTAGAAGCTTGAGGAGCCTACTCCATGTTCTTGGCAAACTCATTTCTAATCCATGTGAGTTTACCCGTTTCGTAGTCTACTCACTTTGAGTTTCTCACACTCTTTCTTTTGTGAGTACATTCTTCTTTTGATTTTGCTTTCCCACATGTACTCTCTACAAAATTTACTTCCACTATTTATAAATTCAAGAATGTTGTTTTGGTAACTGCATTTACGTATGTCTATCGACCCCCATAGCCACTCTCTACCTAAAACAAGGTCTATCCTCTCCATATTCATGATTTGGAAGTATACATGGACAGTGCATCCTTTTATCTAGATTTCCAAATTAGACATCATAGTATCCCATATTCTCTTGTCTTCCCCTTGCATCATAAATATTTTGTCTTTATGTGCACTAGGTTTTTAAGGATATTCTATGAAGTTATATGTAGTGGAGTCATCTATCATGAATCTCACTTGGACCCGTACACACTACCATGAAGTTTAACTAGGTTGTATGGACCAAAATGAGGTGATCACAATGATTATGTCAAAGAACATGTGTGTTCTATGTCCTCATGCATCACTTCCACTTCCTTGCAGTTAGAGGTGCCATGTATAGGAAGTGGCTGCACTAGGTGGACCATTTTCTTGCCTTTATCAGGGGTTGTCATATATTTGAATCGGCATAGCTTTATCCCATCAAGTGCCAAAGTTTTTCATCATATTTGCTATTTTCTGCTCAGTAGGAACAAATGAAATGTCAATTTCCTTTGCCATACGCTTCTCTCTTACAAAGTGGTAGTGGACTTCTATGTGCTTTGTCCTTGCATGGAAAATTGGATTTGTAGCTAGATGCATAGAACTTACATTATCTCCAAGTATGTGAGGCTTGGAACTTACAAGTCCCAAATCTGAGGACAACTCCTTGAGCCATATTGCTTCTTGAGTT
The DNA here is from genome assembly GCA_020310875.1 of Ceratopteris richardii. Lineage (NCBI taxonomy): Eukaryota > Viridiplantae > Streptophyta > Polypodiopsida > Polypodiales > Pteridaceae > Ceratopteris > Ceratopteris richardii. The sequence goes on along the minus strand of CM035441.1, from coordinate 35,462,835 downwards.
GCAATAGTTAGATCTCTATATTCTACTTTAGTTGAGTATAAATCAATTGTGGGTTGCTTCTTGGACTTCCATGACACCAATTTTGAACCTCCAGATGCTAAGTATCTAGAGGTACTTCTTCTATCATCCTTTTCTCCTACCCAATCTAAATCTGGCTAGATTTTGATATCCAAATATGAAAAGTAAGGATAGGAGATACCTTCATTAAGTGTTCCTTTGAGGTACTTGAGTACTCTCTTTGCAACATCCATGTGTGATCTTCTAAGTGAGAGCATTAACTAACTAAGCACTCCCATACTATAGGATATATCTTATCTTGTGTGAGTAGCATATATCAAGCTACCAACTAGACTCTAATACTCTTTAGGATCATCAATCTGCTCACTACATAAACACTTAGTTTATGGTTCAATTCCAAAGATGTACCTGCAAGCTTGGTGTTCTTCATTTTGAAAACTTGAATGTAACTTCTCTGAGTTAGACACATCCCTTCATCTGTATAAATCACTTGCATCCCTAGGAAATATGGGAGCTCACTAATTTTGAACTCCTTTCTCATGTGTCTCTTGTTCCTTGAAATACCATTCGAGTCATCACCTATCATAATAATTTCATCTACATATAAACATAGATAGATAACCTCATTGTGATCCCTTTTGATGAATAAAGAAGGATCTTAGTTGCTAGGTTTGAAACCTTGATCTTGAAGGTATGTAACCAACCTATAATTCCAAGCTCTAGGATCTTGCTTCAATCCATACAATGCTTTCTTAATTCTGCAAACATAAGATGTATGATTAGGGTTTTCAAAACCTAGAGGTTGTAACATGTATACCTCTTGGCTTATCCAACCATTTAGAAATGCATTTTTCACATCACGTTGGAGGAGTCTCCAACGTCTTGCAGTAGCTACACTTATCAATGTTCTAATTCTAGTCATCTTTGTAACTTGTGATAATGTTTCCTCATAGTCTATACCATGAGTTTGTGAGAATCCTTTGGCAAATAATCCTACCTTGTACCTGCAAATTGATCAATTATCTCCATCAATGCATCTATTTCTTCTTTCATGGCCTTTTCTCAATTAGGGTTTTCCTTTGCCTCTTCATAGGTTGAGGGTTCTTCTCAAATTGAGTCCTTTGTCAAGTAGATTGAATGCTTTGTAACAAATGAGGAATCATATCCATACCTTTTTGGTTTTATTTTCTCCCTTGTTGACCTTCTAGGTTCTTTCTTGGAGCATTATCCACATTCTTGCATTTTTTGTTACCTCTTGACTTCCATAGCTTGTAATCATTTTCCTTTTCATCGTGGTCATCATATGCATCACTTCTTGGATCATGGACCTCATGCTTGCTTCCTAGTTGATGGAAATTAGATGAAGATCATATGGTAGAGTTACCTTTTTTTGTCTTCATCGTACCAAGACATGTGTTCTTCAAACAAAACATCCCTACTTCTAGTGAATTTCTTGGTTGAAGGATTATAGAACCTGTAACCCATCTAAGTTGAATCATATCCAATAAACAATGCCTTCATTGCCCTTTCATCTAGCTTACCTCTTCTTTCTTATGGTACATTAACATAAGCTAAAAAATCAAACATCTTGCAATGTCCAAGACTAAGTTTTCTTCCATACTATGCTTCATAAGGCGACATACCTTGGAGTGATTTGGATGGTAGTCTATTGACAAGGTACACAATAGTTGAAATAGACTCTACCCATAGATAATGTGGCAACCTCTTCTCTTCAATCATTGTTCTGGTTGATCCAACCAATGTCTTGTTTCTTCTCTCTTTAATTCCATTCAATTGAGGAGAATACCTTGTAGTCACTTCCCTCTTGATACCTTTATAATCTTGCAAGCAATCATCAACTCTTTGGAGAAGTATTCTCCCCCTCCATCAGATATGAGCTTCTTGAGTGATCTTCCTATATGGTTCTCCACATGTGCTAGATCCTTTTTGAAGCAATCAAACACTTCATTCTTACTTTTGATGAAGTATAAAATAATGCATCTACTATGGTCATTAATAAATGATACATAATACCTTGATCTTGCCAATGAAGGTTCTTGACTTGGCCCCCATACATTTGTATGTACTAAGTCCAAATAAGCTGTTGTGGATGTAGCCTTTGTGGTTAAATGGTTGTCTTTGTGCCTTCTCAATCTGACATGCATCACATTTGTTGATCATGTGTTTCTTTCATATGTTTGGAAGTCCTAGAACACTTTGATCCCTGCATATATCCTTCAAGGTTCTTTCATTCACATGAGCTGGCCTCTTATGCCACACTTCAAGCTCACTTAGGGTTTGAGACCCAAAGTTGAACAGAGCTATGTTTTTGGTTTCTCCAACTTCAAAAGTAAAGAGCCTACCATGCTCCTCACCTCTAGCTATCTTCTTGAAGCCTTGACATGGATCTTCCACAAAATTTCCATGTTGGGTGAACCTAAGTTGCAAGCCTTTCTCACATATTTGGCCTACACTTATTAGGATTTTTTTTTAATAGTGGTAACATAGAGTACCCTGCTCAGAATGTTTGTCCTGGCATTGGAGGGCTTGTCATTACCAATCTTCTCCACATTATGCTTTGTGTCATCCCCTGTTTATACTTCACGCCTATTTTTTGGACTTTCCAAGTCAAACAAGAGATCTATGTTGCTTGCAACATGATTTAAACATCCTTAATCTATGTAGAATAAATGATCATTCCCTTTACCTTCCTTGTGGTGTAGGTTCACAAGAAGCAATGAGTTTTCATGTTGTTGATTTTCATAATAATATTTTGTAGTCCCTTTTTGTAGCTCAGTGATGAGTAGCACCTCCTTTAATGTCAATCCGGGAAGACATGATGATGGTATGAAGACCTCTAGCAAGTGATGTGCACAAGTGGTGATGGAGAAGCACACAAGGATGCACACACATACACACACACGCGCACACGTAAGAACAAAGAGTGAGACAATGGAATCTTTGTTTAAGATCAAAACACAATTACAATAGCTCTTCTTTAGTTCAAACCACAATTTGTTCTCCCCAAAAATGAGCTCTCTAGCTCTTTTTATAGTTTTTGACTAGCTAGTGGCCTTGTTCAGACCTACTATCTGGCCTACTTAAAAATTAGGTTCCTAGGCTATTTTGGAGGCTCAAATGAGCTCTAAGAATTATGAAAATTGGTATAAAAATACTTCTAATACTCCTCAAGCTCGAGGACTCCTTATCTTGAATGAAATGGAGTCGATCTTACCAAAAACGGTATTTACACTCTTGATAATTTGGCAATAGATTTTCAAAATTGGTTGTGTTTATGAGTTTTTCTTGATATAGAGGTGATCTAACATCAAGGATAACTTGTTCTTTTGGAGATCAACCATCTCCATCAATCTCGACATTTATGGGCTGCTACCGTTATCAGACCAATGAGCAAAGATAAGCTAATATTTGACAATCTTGAGAAGGGCTAATGAAACTTTATAGGATTGTAGTAGACAATATGTTGATTCTATCATGCTTTAAATCATTGCAAATGATTAACTACACATTGATAACAAGCTTTGAGAAAATCACTATTTTGATGGAGTTATGACAGAGAAGTGAGATAAGAATGTAAATCATATATGTATTAAAACATGTACAAATACAATGTCATTGGCAATCATACATTGCTCAATGTGTGAGAGGTGAGTGAACTATGAGATGAGCTCCCACTTAAGTGTATTCAAAATGATCTCACAAGGTTGAGATACATGCAGGTCTTTTAGATCCTTCCTTTCAAGTTGAACTTGGAGCGAAAGTTTGAATTCAAATTCAAACTTCTACCTAAAAGGTGAATGCTAACTTATAGGATAGATTCTCTCATTGCTCAACGACCAAGAGATTCATGATTTTAGAGCTTCCTTACTCCACATGGGTCTAATCCACTTTTACAAGGATAAATGTGAATTCCTTTTACAAGAAGTTGATCATATAAACCCTTTCATAGGTTATGCCAATAAGATAAGCATAAGTTAGTTGACCAAGTGTGGGCTTGGGTTTAATTGCACCAATAGCTCCTCCTCAAGCCTAACATGCTTGGTCTTCATTGCTCCTTGGTTTCCTGCAAACCAATCATCAATTTGAACATGTTCATCTTTGTTCCTTCCAATGCCTTTGTGAGTATATCTGCACATTGTAAATGAGTTGATACATAAGATAATTGGATATCCTTGCTCAACAATTTCTCCCTTACATAATGATAGTGCACTTCAATGTGCTTAGTCCCTGCATGGTTTACATGATTAGTAGCCAAATGAATTGAGCTAGTATTGTCTCCAAAGATTATTGGAGTGTAGGAATGTATCTCCAAATCTGCATATAGTTGCTTAAGCCACATAGCTTCCTGAGCTGCATTTGCCAAACCTCTATATTTTGCTTCTGTGGAGGATAAGGCCACAGTTGGTTGCTTCTTGGATGACCAAGATATAAGCTTTGAAATTGCAAAGGATAGATAACATGAAGTGCTCCTCCTATCATCCTTGGAGCCAACCCAATCTGCATCTAAATACATTTTTATATCTATGTTAGAGGTGAAGGGATAGAACAACCCTTCATTCATTTTACCCTTTAGATACTTAAGTGCCCTCTTTGGAGCTTCCATATAAGGCTTCCTTGGTGCATGCATAAACTAACTCAATGTACTAACTCCATAGGCAATGTCCACTCTAGTTAGAGTAGCATAATTGAGGCTTCCCACAAGTTGTTGATAACCTGTAACATCATCAAGTAATTCTCCTTCATGTGAACTCAATTTATGGTTGAGTTCCATAGGAGTACTTGCAATTTTAGTGTTTTCCATCTTAAACTTTACCAACATATCATGTATGTACTTCCTTTGAGTGATAAATATACCAAAATCTCTGTACACAAGCTCTAAACCAAGAAAGTAGGTTAATAAGCCTAGATTAGTGATTTTAAGTTCCTTCATTACTTGAGCCTTGAATTGCTTGATGCCATTAGCATCATTCCCTATAATAATGATTTCATCTACATAGACACATAAGTAGATAACTTCTGATTTGTTCTTCTTAACAAATAAAGAAGAATCTGCTGAAAATAAGTAACAAGTCTATGGTTCCAAGCTCTAGGTGCTTGCTTGAGACCATAGAGTGCCTTCCTAAGCTTGCATACATAACTTGGTTTATCATCTTCAAACCTTGGTAGTTGTGCCATATACACCTCTTCTGATATCCATCCATTTAAGAATACATTCTTGACATCTAACTGATATAAATTCTTGACATTTTAGAAGCAGCAAGGCTTACCAAAACCCTGATTGTTGGCATCTTTGCCATTGGTGAAAATGTTTCTTCATAGTCTACTCCATGAGTTTGGGCAAATCCTTTTGCCACTAACCTTGCCTTGTACCTGTTTATAGTTCCATCAGATTTCTTTTTTATTTTGTATATCCACCTTGAACCAATTACCTTCATGTTTGGTTTCTTGGGAACTAGATCCCAAGTGTGATTTTCCTGTAATGCTTCCACTTCTTCCTGCATAGCTTCTCTCCATTCTTTCTTCTTCCTAGCCTCTTCGTATGAAGAAGGTTCTTCTGCTATAGAGGCTTTAGTGATATATACAGAATGTTTTGTGACTAAGGATGTATCATATCCATACCTTATAGGCTTCTTAGTTTCTCTTTGTGATCTCAATAATGCTTGATTTGAAGAGTCTAGTATGTCCTCTAGTTGCTTGAGCTTGACCTTGCCTCTTGAATTCCAAGCCTTGAAGTCAATATGATCTTCATCTTCTGAGTTGATATCTTCTGCCAATGGTTGATCTTCTTGTGTGAGGGTTGGAAAATCATTTTCCGAATCATATGGTAACTTGACTTTCCTGCAATCATATTCAAACCATGAATTATTTTCATCAAATACTACATCCCTACTAACCATAAATGCCTTGTTAGTGGGATTGTAAAGCCTATAACCTTTTTTATTCTGATCATACCCAATAAATATACATTTCTTAGCCTTAGGGTCAAGTTTTCCTCTAATTTGTGAGGGGATGTGTGTATAGGCAATGCACCCAAATATTTTGCAATGGTCCAATGAGGGTCTCATGCCATTCCATGCTTCATAGGGTGTCATACCATTCAATGATTTGGATGGAAGCCTATTGACCAAGTAGGTGGCTGTGGAAATAGCCTCTGCCCATAGATAATTATGTAGCTTCTTCTCATTTAGCATAGACCTAGCAGCTTCAACAATTAATATGTTCCTTCTCTCTACCACTCCACTCAATCCAGGAGTGTATCTGGTTGTTACCTCCCTCTTTATGCATCTATCCTCTAGAAATGAATCAAACACATTTGAAAAGTACTCACCACCTCCATCATATCTGATCCTTTTCAAGCTTCTTCTTGTTTGATTTTCAACTAGTGTCAAGTACTTCTAAAAGCATGTAAATACCTCATCCTTATGTTTCATTTAATAAAGAATTGTCCATCTACTCCAATCATCAATAAATGACACATAGTACCTTGAACCTAAGATAGGATCTTTTCTAGGGCCCCACACATCATTGTGTACAAGCTCCAAATAGTCTTCATGGATGTAACCTCTTCTATTGAATGGTTGCCTATGAGCCTTGCCAAATTTTTGGCATGCTCCACATTTGTATATCATATGTTGCTTGGTCACATTGGGAATGCCAAGCACACTTTGATTCCTGCAAATTTTCTTCAGAGTTCTTTCTCCTATGTATCCTAGCCTTTTGTGCCATATTTCTAACTCAGATAAGGTTTGATCTCTATAACTGAATAGTGCTATGTTCCTTATGTCTTCAATTTCAAATGTGAATAATCTACCTTACTTCTCACCCTTGGCAATCCTTTTGAATCCTTATTGGGGGTCTTCCACATATGCTCCATGGTTAGTGAATCTAACTTGTAAACCTTTCTCAACAATCTATCCAACATTAATTAGGTTTTTGTTTATAGTAGGCATATACAGAACTTTGCTCAAAAGGTTCATACTACCATCATATGTTTTGGCATTTCCAATTTGCTTGACTGAGTGTTTAGTGTCATCATATGTTTGTACTTCATGCTTCCCTTTGGGTTCTTCAAGATCAGATAATAGAGTGACATTTCCAGCCACATGATTGGAGCAACTTGAATTAGTGTAGAAAAGATGCTCATCATCTTTACCTTGCTTGGATGTCATGTTCATCATGAGTGGAGAGTCTTCTTGGTCTTCAATATAGTTGTTGTAGTCCCTTCTTCCTCTAACGCCTCCTTGATAATCCTTGTTGTTGTTGTAGCCTTGATTGTAGTTATGGTTGTATTTGCCTCCACCATTGTTGTATCTACTTCTTGATTGTCCATAGCTTCCTCTATGGAAGCCTCTCCCCCTTTGGTTCCTTGTATCTTTGAAGTATTCTTCTGTAGTGTGGTTGTTAAGACCACATATATTGCATGGTGAGTTGGTTTAGGGTCTCCCCCAACCTTGCTTTCCTCCTCTGCCCCTTCCTCTAGTGCCCCTTCCTCTTCTTGCATAGTTGGCTTGAGAGGTACTAGCCTCTTCTTCACTCTTCTTGTTTTTACCTTTATCTTTAGCTTTACTTTTATCTCTATAAAGGGCAAAATATTGGTTACCTCTTGAGTTCTCACCATTTTTGTTGAGCTTTTCCTCGTGGGTGAAGAGTTGTCCCATCAAGGTGTTGAGATCAGGTATTTGCATATCCATGTAGGGGTCCATTGTTGTGGTGAAGGATTCCCACTTGGCATCAGCCTTGATTCCATTAATGATTTGCATCACTATGTGGTCTTCTTCTATCTCCTCTCCAATGCTTGCAAGCTGGTCAGTCACATCTTTCATCTTGGTTACATAATCAACCACTCCTTTCTTGGGTTGTTTCTTCACGGTTGTAAATTCCATCCATAACTGATTTTTCCTAGCTCTTGTGTTTGATTAGAAATATGATGAAAGCACTTCCCAACTATCTTGGAAGGTCTTGCAATTTCTAACATCTGGTAACAAGAAATCAAAGATTGAGTTCAGTAGATATGACCTTGCAAGAGCATCCTCTGCACACTATGTGGTCAACTTCTCTTGCTCTTCCCTTGTAGGTTGATGCTTGCTCTTGAAGATTGGCATGTCTTCATCTCCTAAGATGTATCCATATAGACTTCTTCCTTGAAGGTAGGCTTGCATCTTAAGTGACCATGCTGAGTAGTTGTTCGTGTATAATTTGTCAATGAAGGATGGAAATCCATCTCCCATCTTGCTTTTTGTTGCTCTAATACGAATATTGGAGGAGATGGTGGATAGTCACAAGAGATGAAGTGGTGTAGCTAGATCATGCTTCACACCTGCTAAGAATGATGGCTGGAGAGTGTAGTGGGCCTCTTTTTCTTGCTAATGCGCACAAATAATCATATATGTATCTTGAAAGATGATCTACTAATGGAAGAATAAAAAAAAATAGATTGGAAGATAATCCAAGATAAAAAACTTGTTATTTTAGTTCACACACCTGTTCAGTGCTTTGTATCATTCTCTGAGCACAACAACAATTGGATTAATTCCTTTTGGGGAACTCTAGTTAACTTAGTAATATAATAATCATGAATGATTTCATAAAAAAATGATGGACTACATGCAAAGAAAGATATTTAGCAATTCACAACTCCATCCCGATATTTACAGGCTGCTACATGTATCAGACCAATGAGCAAAGATAACCTAATATCTGATGATCCCAAGAAGCAATGCTAATTAAACTTTGTAGGATTGTAGGAGATAGTATGCTGATCCTATCATGCTTTAAATCATTGCAAATGATTAATTACAGAGTGAGAACAAGCTTTGAGAAGATCACTGTTTTGTTGGAATTATGACAGAGAAGTGAGATAAGAATGTAATGATCATATATGTATTAAAACATGTGCAAATACAATGTCATTGGCAATCATACATTGCTAAATGTGTGAGAGGTGAGTGAGCTATGAGATGAGCTCCCACTTCACAATAAGTGTACATCAAAATGATCTTACAAGGTTGAGATACACGCAGGTCTTTTAGATCCTTCTTTTAAAGTTGAACTTGGAGCCAAAGTTTGAATTCAAACTCAAACTTCTACCTAAAGGGTGAATGATACCTTATAGGATAGATTATCTCATTGCTCAACAACCAAGAGATTTATGATTTTAGAGCTTCTTAACTCCACATGGGTGTAATCCACTTTTACAAGGATAAATGTGAAGTCCTTTTACAAGAGATTGATCATCTGAACCCTTTCATAGGTTATGCCAATAAGATAAGTAGAAGTTAGTTGACCAAGTATGTGGGATTGGGTTTAATTGCACCAACAGTCATATCCCCACTAGGTCTATAGGTGGTTCTCTTTACTTTGTTGTTTTCATAGATGATGCTACTAGAAAAGTTTGGGTATATCCTATCAAATAAAAGGATGGGGTATTCCCTACTTTTAGAAAATGGCTTGCTTCAATTGAGACCGAAAAAGGAACTTAGCTTAAGGCTTTACGTTCAGTTAATGGGGATGAGTATACCTCACATGAATTCAGCCTTTTCTATCAATTTAGAGGGATTCATAGAGAGTTTATATCTCCTTATACCCCAGTACATAATGGTGTAGCTGAAAGGATGAATATAACTATTCAAGATAAAGTAGTTTCTATGTTGCATCATGCAAACCTCTCACAAGGCTTTTGGGCAGAAGCAGACTACAGTTCATGTGATTCCTCACCTAGTACTACCAAAGGTTTGAAAGTGGCACAAGAGTTATGGATAGGGAAGGCACCATATTATGATCATCTTCAAGTTTTTGGGTGTGAAACATATGTTCATATACCCAAGAATCGTAGATAGAAGTTGGACCATAAGTCAAAGAAATGCATTTTTCTTGGATATGGTCGAGAAGGACAATTTGGATATCGCCTATCGGATCCTAAAACACAGTCAATGATCACAAGTAGTGATAACATTTTCAATGATTCTAAGATGCATAAACAACCCATTAGGTAGGTTGAAGTGAGAAGAGTGGTGTTTCAGGATACTAGTAATCCAAATAGCATGCATAAAAATGTTGCACATAGGGATGTTCAAGAGAATGTCCAATCAGATCAGTCTACACATGTTCCTATTCAACAACCATTGAGATGCTCTACATGTGTCTCACATCTACGTGATAGATGTGTTCTAGGTTTAGATTTTGTTATGCTAACAGATGCCGGTGAGCCTTCTTGCTACAAAGAAGCTATGCAGACAGAGGATCATGTCAAGTGGGAGCATGCCATGAAGAGTGAGTTGGATTCTATTCACGAGAATGGTACTTGGGATTTAGTACCTTTTCCAAAGGGCAAGAAAGATTTACCATGTAAATGGTTATATAAGCTAAAATTCACATAAGATACTGCTTCTCCAAAGTATAAAGCACGACTTGTTGCAAAAGGTTTTAAGCAACAACATGGTGTTGATTTCAAGGAAATCTTCTCTTGAGTGGTCAAGATGACTACGTTGTGCATGTTGCTTGGATTCGTTGCAATGGAGGATATAGAGCTAGTCCAAATGGATGTGAAAACTGCTTTCTTGCATGGAGATCTTACAGATGAGATCTATATGGAACAACCAGAGGGTTATGTAGTTCTCAGCAAGGAAAGTCTAGTTTGTAAGCTCAAGAAGAGCTTGTATGGACCTTAAACAGTCCCCTAGATAATGGTAGCAAAATTTTAATGCTTTTATGAAGTCTCAAGGTTATTGTCAAAGCAATAAGGATCATTGTCTCTACACAAAGAGATGCTCAGATGGTAGCTTGATATGGTTGATACCTTATGTCGATGATATGTTGATTGCTGGGAAGTCCTCTTATGACTTTTCGATTCTCAAAAAGAAATTGACTCAAACATTTGATATGAAGGATTTGGGGGATTCCCAACATATGGGAAAAGGCCATGAAAGAAGAAATAGATGCATTGAAGGAGATGGAGGATTGGGTTTGCTTCCAATAACATCCAATCAAAAAGTAATTGGTTGTAGATGGGTATCTAAAGTTAAAAGAAACTCAAATGGATCAGTTTGCAGGTACAAGGCAAGATTAGTTGCCAAAGGATGCTCACAAACGCATGGTATAGACTATGAGAAAACATTCTCACCAGTTGCAAAGATGACTACAATTAGAACATTGATAAGTGTAGTTGCTACAAGGAATTGGAGACGCCTCCAACTTGATGTGAAAAATGCATTCTTAAATGGTTGGATAAACAAAGAGGTATACCTATCACAACCATTAGGTTTTGAAAACCCTAATTATCCATCTTATGTTTGCAGACATAAGATAGCATTGTATGGATTGAAATAAGCTCCTAGAGCTTGTAATTATAGGTTGATTACATACCTTCAATATCAAGCGTTCAAAGCTAGCAACTCAGATCCTTCTTTATTGGCATGAGATGGTACATTGGACAAGTACAAAGCAAGACTTTTAGCTAAGAGATATAAGCAAAAGCATGGCATTGATTATCAAAAAACATTTGCCCCTATTGCAAGGTTTAGAACTATAAGAATCATTCTTGTACTAAGCGCACACTTCAAATGGCCCATTTATCAACTCAACATCAAAAGTGCTTTCCTCAATGGAGGTCCTCAAGAAGAATTATATATTGACTAATCTAAAGGTTTCAAGATCAAAGGAAAAGAACATCAAGTGTACAAGCTTGAAAAAGCAGTTTATGGACATAAGAAAGCTCCCACGGCCTAGAATGAAAAGATCCACAAGTTCTTTGAAGCTAAAGGATTTCAAAGAAGCACTACCAATGCTAACTTATGCATCTATCAAAAAGGGTGCTTAGTTTCAATAATCATTATTTATGTAGGCTGCTTGATCTTGACAGGCTTAGATAATGAACGCATCCAATTCATCATCATACAACTTCATCTTAAGTATTCCATGATAAATCTTGGCCTACTTCACTACTTACGTATGGAAGTTTGGAAAACAAAAGAATGCATATTCCTATCACAAAAGAAGTACTAGTTTGATCTTTTATACAACTATAACATGGACCAATGTCACTTAGTATCTACACTACTTGATCCAAAAATCAAGATCACACTGCAGGATTCTTCATGACTTGTGGATGTGCATACTTATCGACAAATTGTTGGCTCATTACTTTACCTAGTGATCACTAAACCAAATATTGTCTATGCAATCGAAATACGCATTCAATTTGCACATCAGACTCATCAGACACATTAGGTTGCTGCTTAAAGACTACTTTGATATCTGACCCTCATTGGAAATCATGGTCTTTGGTACAAAGGGGCATCAAACTTGCCGGATATTTTGATTCAGATTGCACTAGTGATCTTGATTGCTAATGGTCTACTTTTGGATACATAATCTTGCTTGGTTTAAGACCCATACCTTGGGCAAGTAAGAAGCAACCTATAGTTGCTATGTCATCCACCGAGGCTGAGTGCCAAGCATCTATCTTTGCAGCATGTAAGGCCATCTGACTTCAACATTTATTATCTAACATTGGTGTTTTGTAGGTTAGTCGGACATGCATCTACATGGACAACTAGTCAGCCTTGGCCATTGCCAATTTTCCAATGTTCCAAAATAAGATGAAGCACATTGAATCTAGTATCATTTCATTTGTGAGAAGCTCATATCTTAGGAGATTACTCTAGAGTAGTGTACTTGTTAAGTGAACCTGATGACATGTTGACAAAATCTCTCCCTCCAATTTCTCTCTAGTGCTTGATGCTCCAACCTTTGTAGCATTTAAACACTCCAAAATGGAGCTACAGAGGGGGTGTACACAACATGATTTCTCCTAAATCATTCCCATTTGTATCCACATGAGTGCATATCCATTTTTTATCTATGAGGCACTCCATTTCCATTTCCTTCCATTTTTTATTATATCTCTTTAGTATTTGGGTACCTTGCCATTTGCTTCTACCTATGTATTCATTCTCCTTCAAGGGGAACTATCCCACATATGATGTACATAGGATAGCTCCCTCCAAATCTATATAAGGAGGGACTCTCCACCCATTTGTAATTGGTTAGAAGCTTGAGGAGCCTACTCCATGCTACTGGCAAGCTCACTCAACTCCATGTGAGTTTTCCCAGTTCATGGTCTACTCACTTTTGAGTCTCACACTATTTCATTTTGTGAGTACACTCTTATTTTCATTTTTCTTCCTACATGTACTCTCTACATGAAGCTTCTCAAGAATAATGTGCTCAATGTCTAAGAAATGTCTAATGAATTGATACCTCACCTCAATGTGCTTGGTCTTTGTATGATGGACTAGATTCTAAGACAAAGCAATGGCACTCAGACTATCACTGAGCAAATGAAGTACACGATGAGGTAGACCCACATCACAAGCAAGATGAGAAAGCCACAATGCTTCCTTACATGCCTCAATTGCTATAACATACTATGCTTCTATGGTAGAAACAACGATACATTCTTGAAGACGTGATCTCCAAGAAATATCACCCCAACAAAATGAAAAATGTACCATGATGTAGACTTTTGATTGTCTACACAACCAACATAATTAGAATCTATGTAACCATTAATGGATGTCTTTCCTCTACCTAGACACTTTTCCTAAGTGCTACTCAAATATCTCAAAATCATATTGACTACCTCCCATGCTTCTTTCCAAGACTAGACATATATCTGCTCACAATTCCCATTGCAAATGCAATGTCTGGTCTTGTAGCTACCATAGCATACATGAGACTACCAAAAACAGACTTATTAAGGAGCTTTGATAATGAATTCCTTTTCCTCATATGATATGGGAAAATAATCCTTGCTCAATTTCACATATGTGGGTGAAGGTATACTCAATGCCTTTCCACCCTGCATATTGAACCTTTGAAGTACTTTCGGTATGTACTCGCTTTGAGACAAGTATATGGATGTTTTACTCCTATCACGAGTAATGTGCATGCCAAGAATATGTTTGGCATCCCCCAAATCTTTCATATCAAATATCTCACTCAACTTCATTTGGAGAAATGAAAACTTATAACAGGACATCCTAGCAATCAAAATATCATCGACATAAAGTATCAAGCATCTCAAGTTGCCATCTGAGCATCTCTTTGTGTAGAGAAAATGATCCTTATTGCTTTGAGAATAGCCTTGAGACTTCATAAAAGCATCAAAATTTTGGCACCATTTTCTAAGGGACTATTTAAGTCCATAAAAGCTCTTCTTCACCTTACAAACTAGGTTTTTTTTGCTAGGAACTACATAACCCTCTGGTTGTTCCATATAGATCTTATCTATAAGACTCCATGCAAGAAAGAAATTTTCTCATCCATGTGGACTAGCTCTAAGTCCTCCATCAAAAATCCTAGCAACATGTGCAGGGTAGTCATCGACTAGCCTAGAGAAGATTTCCTTGAACTCACTGCCATGTTGTTGCTTAAAACCTTTTGCAACAATTAATGCTTTATAATTTGGATAAGCATGGCATGCTCCCAGTTGACATGATCCGCTATCTACATAGCCACTTTGTAGCAAGAAGGCTCACCGGCATCAATTAGCATAGAAAAATCCAAACCTGGAACATATCTATAAGGTGGATGCGAGACATGTGTAGAACATCTTAATGGTCGCTGAATAGGAACATTTTCTGATTAATTTGATTGGACATTCTCTTGAACATCCCTATGTAAAGCATTTTTATGCATGCAAATTGTTGTTCTAGTATCCTCAAACATCATTCTTCTCACTTTAACCTCCTTAATTGATTGTTTATGCCTCTTAGACCCATTGAAAATGACATCACTACTTCTAATCATTGACCATGTTTCAAAATCCCATAAGCAATATCCAAATTGACATTCTAGACCATATCCAAGAAAAATGCACTTCTTTGACTTATGATCCAACTTTTGTCCAAGATTCTTGGGTATATGAACATATGCTTCACACCCAAAAACTCAAAGATGATCATCATATGGTGGCTTCCCTGTCCATAACTCTTGTGCCACTTTTAGACCTTTGGAAATACTAGGTGAAAGGTTCATCATGTGAAATATATTCAATAGTGATTTTGCCCAAAAGCCTTGTGAAAGGTTTGCATGATGGAGCATAGGAACTACGGTATCTTGAATAGTTCTATTCATCCTTTTAGCTACACCATATTGTACTTGCATATAAGAAGCTTTAAACTCTCTATAAGTTCCTCTAGACTAAAAAAAAGGGATGAGTTCATGTGAGGTATACTACCCCCATTATCTAAATGTAAAGCCTTGAGCTTAGTTCCTTCTTCACTCTCAACTAAAGAAAACCATTTTTTGAAGGTAGGGAGTAAATCATCCTTCGATTTGATAAAATATACACACACTTTTCTAGTAGCATCATCCATGAATGTGACAAAGTAAAGAGAACCACCTAATGATCTTGTGTGCATAGGACCAGACATCTGTATGAACAAGATCTAAAGGCTAAATTGAAGAGTCAATGCACATCTTATGCACATTCCTAGTTTGCTTTCAATATTGAAAATGCTCACAAAATAAAAAATTAAAGAAAGATAACACAAGCAAGTAGCCATAATAAGAAGGATTTATCATTCCACTATGTGATATGTAGCTGGCCATGCCAAATACAAGTCATAGGCTATTCAGTAACAACTAACAAATGTGCTTTCTATGATACAAATAAAGGATAAAGTGAGCTAACTTTGCTTCCTTTTGCAATAAGCATATTGCACTTTGATATGTGAAAGGAATGAGCATAGAAAACCAACTTGTAATTGTATGTAATTTTTAATTAATGCAAGACTCTCCACCAAACTTCATGTGCTTGATATCCAAGGGCAAATGGACAAGTAACTTCCCCTTTCAATTGGTGTATGGAGTGATTCCAATCGAGCCTTTTGCGTTTTTACATAGTTCTCTTTGGATAGAGTTTGCACATGTGAAAAGGAATCTATTGGTTTCTATCGAATTCTCCTCACTCAATAGGCTAGAAGAGATTTTCATGGGTGTAGAAAGGTAATTGCAAGAAACACAAGAAAGTGAAAGGAAGTTCATGATAGACATTTGTGCAGGCAAAATAGACTACATGTTGAAATGGAGGTTCTTCTATATAGACCACAAATAGAGACAAAACTTTGAGGAAAATAGCTTCCCCATTGGGAAGGTCCATACAAAATCAAAGAGATGATCTAGTGTGGTATAGTGAAATTGGAAAGTCTATCTGGAGAGGCACCATCACTCATTAATGTTTCAAGGCTCAAGGCCTATGAACAAAGGAACTAAAATTCCTTGCTCTCTTGGCATTTTGTGCATTTTGGCTAGGTTGTAAATAGCCTTTTGTTTGGTCTCTTTATTTAATGAGTTTGATATTAAAAGGAGATGTTAGAACCTTGTTTTTTGGGTATTTAGAGATTTTGATATGAATCTAGAAGATCATCGAGAACAATCTGCACAAATGAACTATCATGAAAGACTTCATCAACAGAAATCATCTTCTCCTTCAAATCTTTGATCTTTGTCAAAAAACTATCCATGGAATCTCCTTCATTCATGTGCTCACTCTCCAACTATTTTCAAAGGTAAGCAACACGAGCCTCATTTCTTGCTTAGTATAAAGTGGTAAGTGTATCCCAAGCATCCTTTGTTGTTTAGCAAGAGTGAATGTGAGGAATAATTGCACGTTTGATAGACAAATCTATCAATGCACGTGTGTGAGCATCTCTGCCATGCCAACGAATTCACTCTACAATAGGTGTAGCATGAACCGCAGCATGAAGAGGAACATGAAGAATATCACCATCTTCAATGCTATCTGCATCACCATCAGCAATCGTGCGTGCAAGTGAAATAGGACATTTATCAACACCCTACATAATATTCCACGGTCCTTTTGCAACCAATGCATGATGGATCATATAAGCCCATAATGGGTAATTGGTACCATCCAACTTATCCTCAATAGCCAACATACAAAATACATCACTGCTTTCAACCATGGCCACTGACTAAAATACCCTGATACAAAAAAATGAGTGTATTTTAAAAATTTGAACAGAATAATCGTGTCGAGTTCTACTAAGCCTATAGTAGACTTTGAGATGCTCATACTGGCGAATCAAAACTTGTATATATCTTTGGCACAAAAAGACAAAATAAGTTGCATAGGCATTGTGATAGTGCATTCAAAGGTCAAAACGAGCTCAGATCGCAATTTCGACACTACAGAGTGAAGTAGTTTTAAAAACCTAATCACGTTGAGTATGCTCACCAAATTTTGTGTGATTCTGAAACAGTGATCGGAGGGGTGCCAACGACACCCTAGATGAAACGACGACCTGCTTTGATACCAATTGTTGGATTTTGAGGTCTACGCAAGCATGCAAATAGCACAAGGAAGAAGAAAAAGCTTGGAGCACAACACACAATACTAAATGTATTACCACTAGAATGTGCAAAGATAAGTGACCCGTTAGGGTTATAGGCATATATACAAGCCAGGAAAATAAAACCTCCTAAAGAGGGAAGAAAGTGCCCCAACAGTCCTAGTGTGTTCACACACATCACTACCTAAATATATCAACAAGGTGGTTGGTGAAATACCAATTAAAATAATTAGAAATAATTTTGAGATTAGAATGAAGCTTAGAACCTCCTAACTTGACCTCTTGCAAACACATAATATTGGGATAAGAATTGAAATCTTTAAGCCATCTATCAATCTGTTTAGCCCTAACAGGATCGGTCATCCCTTTTGTATTCAAGGAAATAATATTGAGATTATCCATCAAGAAATAAGATGAGAAAAAAAGAGCAAGAACTTACTTCTTGCTAGCCTTAGTAGGCTTAGCTATAGAAACAGAGGTTCCTATCACCTCCTTCCTTTTAGATTTGGAAGCCTATTGAGGGAAGTAGAACCTTCATCATACTATGTCATGGGGACATCATCAAGGTCAAGCTATCTTTAGAGATACAAGGGAGCTTATTAATACCTTGATACTTGAGAATAGTGGTCTCACCCAACAAATAATGGACCTCTCGTCCAAGCCCGCATAGCCTAGTGGTTGATGCTTTGAATCTCTGCGAAGAATTCCTAAGTTCAAATCCTGAGTGGACATATCTATGAATTCCCAAAGATGGGTATCCATGAGTTTCCCAAGATGGGTGCCTCTACCTTAGGAGCTCAGGTCGGATGGGTATATTTTCAAGTCATTGTACTCTCAATAATAATAATAATAATAATAATAATAATAATAATAATAATAATAATGAACATATGTGTGATTAATGCTCTTGAAGTGATGGTGGGTTCTGTTTATAACCTATGATGTTAGGTGCCCCGTTTTGATCTCAAAGCTGGATGCGCTTTGGTATACAGATTCCAGAATAGTATATGGGCGACGACGTCTGGTGTAGCGTGGCTATGATATACTGGAATCGCGTGACAAGGAGATATATTTAAGCTGAAAGCTGCATCCACTTGGTTATCTGCACGTATTGTATATGGGCGACGACGTCTACTGTAGCGTGGCTATGGTGTAGATGAATGACGAATGAT
The DNA here is from genome assembly GCA_020310875.1 of Ceratopteris richardii. NCBI lineage: Eukaryota > Viridiplantae > Streptophyta > Polypodiopsida > Polypodiales > Pteridaceae > Ceratopteris > Ceratopteris richardii. The sequence continues at coordinate 35,444,249 of CM035441.1, read as the reverse complement.
GAGAGAAAGAGATGATATAAGCTTAATTATAACGATTTGTTCTTGATTCCATTGTTATAAGAGAGAGAGAGAGCAAGAGAGAGAGAATCTGCGCCATCGCCAAGACCTTCAGAGGGATCACCAAATGACTTTTCAAGCAGTAATGTTCAACGGATGAAAATCAGAGTTGGTGGGAGACAACAACGCTTTGAGAAAGCTTAGGCACCAATTTCCAAATCCCTGTGTGTGTGTGTGAGGGAGAGTCCAGAAAATAGAGAGAGAGGAAGTGTAGAGAGAGAATATACCTGGCTGAGAGCTTCTTCTGAACAGTAATTTATCGGTAAGATTGTTTGCGCCCAATGGCGAACATAGGATGGGGAACTCCCTTGCGTGCTTAACGCCATCTCCAGCTTCTTGCTGTGTTGCTGCGTCACATCCACCTGCGCCGCCTTCCGCATCAGAGATATCATCATCATCAGCGGTACTGGTGAATGCCATAACCGGCCATGTGCAGGAGCTGGAGGCCGGAACCAGTGTAGCGGAGGTCATGATCGAGTATCCGCAGAGCTTCCTAATGCTACTACCTCGACCTCTGCAGAGTCATTTCCTCTCCGCTTTTGCGCCTGCAACCCAACGCTACACTCTCTTCTGTTCGAGCTCCGCCGCCAGAGCTTCTTCCCCTTCCGCTGCTCGTCTTGTTCAAGTTCAGGTACCCTGCTTCTTTCATGCTCTCCCCGCAGACCACAAGCTGGAACACGGACGTTCCTACCTTCTCTTGCCTATGCATAAACTCAACAAACGAGCTTCCCCTCGTGAGCTTAGCTTATTGTGCCGCTTAGCAGAGCTAGCCGTGTGCGTCATTCCTCGATATCCATCAATGTCTCCATCCTCGATTTCATCCTGGCAATGGACTTCACAGAGTGCTATAGCTTTACCTTCCGCCAAAACTTCAGATCACGATCAGGAGACGTTATCGCTTCTGCACGATCTATTTGCCGTAAATCCTCCATTGACGTCGCTTACTAATGCAGGCGAATCGTCAGTTGTTCACCTTCCGCATGACAGTCCCTGTATTCCACGCGCTAAATCATGGAAACCTTCCCTTCACACCATTATCGAAGGTCCACCACCGTTTTCCTTCCCCCCTTATCCCCTCCTCGGCTATACATCAAAACGCAGAGGTTTCCTCTCTACAGATACTGTCCGCCATCAACGACGTGTGTATAATCTCACATGTATTTAACTAAACCATTGAGTAAATAACGCAGAAATCATCCTCTCTCATAATTGACATCTGTAAATTTCTTGTATGTGTTGCGCAGAGAATCCGCATTAACAAAGTGAAATAATCAAAGCACATCTGCAAGGTCAATAACTGAGTCTAGTTCGGGGATTACACCATCGCCAGCATATCTTCCAATAATACAATGATTTTCAATCGCGATTTGATTTTAAGGGATTCTATTGTCTCAATGATCTGTTCTATGATAGTGAATTAAGGTCTGTCCAACAGAAATTCTGGCCGAATTTCTGAGCGAATCGCTCATCTACGTCCGTGTATGCATTGCTCATAGTTCTGTAGTTACACTGCTAAGGAGTCCGAGCAAATACAGATTGACCCATTCGACCATCACCGAAGCCTTCTAACGGATTCTGATCTTTGAGTGTATTGTTCTTGAATGGTGAATAAAAGCTGCCCAACAGAAATTTTGGTCTCGTATCCGAGTTAACTGCTCGCTAATCTTCAGCGCATGAATTGGCGACGTGCTCTACAGTTAGAATGTGAAGGAGTTCAAGCAACTACAGACTAACAAGATTGTGTTTTAGTAAAGCCCTTCATTAATCTCTGAGTTTATTGTTCTCTAGTCCTTCTTTTGTAAAAGCTTGTGCCTGTCAAGTGTCCTAGCTCGAATCCTGAGGTCCTCATCTCCAAATGATTTTGGATTCGTTACCCATACTTCGTGGCATATGGAGGGGCTTGCACGTACTAAGTTGGTGCATAAAAGATGTCCAACAAACATTCTGCTCGTTTATACTGTAAAGGGTTCCTAACAGTTACAAATCAACCCCATACAGCTTTAGCCATCCTTTTTAGGTCCATTTCATCTGTTTTTTCTTTTTTTTTTTCTTTTTTTAAGTACAACGAATTAGAAACACACTCACACACCCCACCAGTTACAAATCAACCCCATACAGCTTTAGCCATCCCTTTTTAGGTCCATTTCATCTGTTTTTTCTTTTTTTTTTCTTTTTTTAAGTACAGTGAATTAGAAACACACTCACACACCCCATCTAGTAAGGTAGAAGCATCCATCTTTGAAAAATTCATGGATTATATCCAGCCAAGATTTGAACTCAGGACTTCGTCCGACAGACTCAAGATGTAAGCTTGGACAATTTCCATGTCATTCAAAACGGCAAAAGATTGTACCCTTCGAATGGATATATATATATATATATATATATATATATATATATATATATATATATATATATATATATATATATATATATATATACGTCGAAACTCACATGCACGCATACATTCATACATACACAGATGAATACATACATACAAACAAACACGTGTACATACATACATAAATACATTTAGGTGGAATATTTTTTGAGGGTGGAGTGATCTTTTGCAGGTTGTGGTTTGGCCGACATGCCCTTTTGATTTACAGCTTGAGTGTTTTTTTGGCTTGTGACTCAAGTGCTTTTATGGTTTATGGCCTTAATTATCTAATCTAGGAGAAATGTGGTTAAATTAATGTTTTTTCATAAAGTGCTATACACGGCATGCATAGTTACATATATAGATAGATATATACATAGATACATACATACATATATATACATACATATATACATACATACATATATGTTACATGCATACATACATACGTACATACATATATACATACATACATATATATTTACAGACGTACATACATACAAACATACAAACATACATATATACATACATATACATACATACATACATGCATATAAACATATGTACATATATACATGTAATTATATAAGTATGCACATATACATACATATACATATTTTCTCAATATAGACCTCTATCATAAAGAATGAGTGCTCGAAACTTTTTTGATTAAATATGTATATTACAATATACAAATATTATAGTTTAGGAATTATGCATTCATGTATACCTAAACACATAAAGAATTAGGGTATGCATGCATGTATGTAAGTATCCAAACATGCAAATATGCATCTATGTTTATTTATGCATGTTTTTGTAATAAGCATGTTTTGTAGCTAAACAAATTTGTTTTTGAATACTTTACTTATCAATGGAATTGAGTAGTGATCTTAGAGCTCATATGGAGGATAAAATACCATCTCCTTGTAATTTTTACAAGCATCAAGTTATGAGAAAGAGAAAATAACTAGATAGCATGTGTTAAACATATGGAGAGTTTGGTTGTAATATTTTGTTGGCTGAAAGATATGAATCACATGGAAGAGGTTTAGTGCATTCAAGTGACATAGAATGGATTCATCATCCAAAGCGAGTGAGAGTATTCATCCAAGAACATGGTGAAATCAATACTGAAATTTGGAGTGAAGGAATGGAGTGCATGATTGACGCATTTTTTTATGATTGTACTAATGTAGATGAACATACTTTTTGTCATGATGATCATGAACATATATATATATTGAAACATGAAACGATGTATTATAAGTGTTGGTTTAACATCCATTATATAAAGATGTCAATATTTAGATTATTAAGAGATAAAATATTACCATTCAAAAATGAAATGCCATCATCTAGAGTGGATGCAAAAAAGCTACTCACATTAGTAGGTATGGACTACACCAAGATCCATGCATGCCCAAATGATTGTATTTTGTATAAAAGAACATTTTCAAATCATCAAGAATGTCTCAAATGTGATATTTCTCTCATGAATATTTTTGGAATGCTTGTGCTAATAAAAGTGCTATGTCATTTGCCTATAGCATCTAGAATAAACAACATATTTTAGTGTCCCCCTATAGCAAGTTTGATGCAAAGGCATGCATCCAATACATCTACAAAATGATATATGTCATGTGCCAATACACTCCATGGCATGGAAGCATATTGATCGATAGTGGCCTCAATATACAATTAGGCCTCAAAATTTATGACTAGCTATGGATGGACTGAATCCTTATGGTTTAAAGAGTTCTTCATGGAGTGTAAGGGTTTATGTGATTAGCGAATTATAGCATTCCACAATGGATACAACCAAAAGAGAACACATGATGTTGCCATTGATTCTACATGGTAAATATGAAGTGAGGAATAAGGATGTTTAATTTTTTGAGATGTAAAGCTCAACATGTGATGATCAAGGATGACAATACCACTTATCATTTCTTTGACATGTATAGTGGCTATGCTAATATATATGAGGCATATTTTTAGTGAGCTTCATCGTATTCATCTACCAAGAGTGATGGCACATTTGTTTCTACCAACTCACTCATTTGTATACATTAAGGTTTTTCTTTATATGTTGGGGATGCAAGGGTCATGTGACCCTACCCCTACATTCATATACATATATAATATATAGAGTGTTGCCTCAAAAAGATCATTATGTGGGTTTTGAGGCTCCCATGCATATGTGGGTGTTTCTTCTCTCATCTCTCTCCCTCCATCTCCTCTTTGCTCCTCTTGTTTAGCACACCAAAGCCCTTCATTGGTATTAAAGCTTGTTGAAGGCTAGTGCAAGAAGCTTGAATGGAACTTAGGGTACAAGAGGTGAATGTGCAGGTCAAAATCTTCATGATAGCACTTTTTTATTTTTGCCATAACTCAAGCTAGGAAGTTTTCATTGGTGCAATTTAAAGTTCTATGTGTAGCTAACAAAGAGAAATACAATATCAGAGAAGGGTACAAAATCTGTCTTGAAGTTTTAGTCCACTAAAAATTCAAAAAACACAAAGTGATGTAGAAGTCAAATCTAAAATCACTTGGACAGCATGTCAGTTTATTGGCTATAACTTGAGATTAGAGATCGCATTGAGGTGATTTAAAGTGCTATGCATATCCTGGAAAAGCATCTACAAGTGTAAATTCTCTATGCTAGATGGCCGAAAATGTAGAATAGAGCAACAATGGTATAGGTGAAGATGAAATTGATAGTAGATGATTATTTTGTTTATATCTTGAGCTACACACCTCCGATTGAGGTGCTCTAAGTACCATTACATAGACAAGAAAAAGATCTTCATATTTGTTGAAGAGTTTATAAAAAAAATGAAGTTTGGAGGCATAAAATATGTAATATATAGACTGTCAAATTTTTCATGTGCAACCCTAAAGATAGTTGAGGATTGAAATTATCTTCAAATCTCTTTTGAGCTCTTGGTTTATAGCTTCATTGGTGCAAAGATAATTGGGATAAGTTTGTGTGAGCTCTTGTGTTTCAGCATTGTTTCCATTTGACCATATATGATCGATGTGGTAGATCCTCTGTATGAGAATAGAGCATGATCTTGTCAAATGTTTGGCATGTAACATGGCATTGTGGTATACCTTTCAAGTTTATGCCATCATAAGTTTGATCATAGTATCTTCAATGGATGTATAGTGGCATTGTGGTCTATACCTAGTTTACGCCACTTGGTTATGGTTTTACTTACCGGTTTCACACAATTTATGAGAGTTGATTTTGGATATTGGTTAGTACTTGTATTCTTCTTGTTTTTGTGCACGCACATGATCTAGTTGGAGCCTCAACGATATATCATTTTATCATCTATGTTGGCTTGGCATTGAGCCATATTATAATTAATCATTATATATGATTGCCACTATGGTTTAGTATTCGTGGATTGTATATTCCCACATGGTTATTGTGGTTCAGAATCCATCTTTCAAGAGAGATGCTATCAAAATTTTTTCAAACATTATGCTAAAAAGATGATCTAGTAGATACTTTATTATTGTGTGATAGCATTTGATTTTTACTTATCTCCATTTTTTTGGACTTGTTCACAGGTTATCCATGGTAAGTTGGGCCATTTTATAGGATTTATTCTTGAGTGGGAGGAGTATCACCATTGTATTGACATGTATTGCCATCAATTTTTGACATGTGTATTTGCCATTATCTTTGGTTGGATCACTGATAAGTGGTAACAGGTTACTCATTGTTATGTTGCTATTGGTTATCTTGTTTTGATTGCTTAGTTTACAGGGGATACTCTATCGAATTTTTCCCAGGACTCTTTCACATCTACTTGGTTATTTTGGAGACTTGGGGAGCATGCTTATGCTCATGGTTTTATGTTCATGCTAGATCCATGGTTATGTGATAGATGGTTCACATGATTTTCCTCTCCAATGAGACATTTGTGATGTGAGTTATGCATATGGATATGTAGGTGTGATCCTACTGATGATAGAGCATTGTTTCTAGTCTCTTGTCACATTGCTAGTCTCTTGGATTCCCAACATGGTGTCTTCTCAGTTTGATGGCATTGACTTGTCAGGATGGAAGGATCAATGTGGCATACATCAGTTCGTGCAGGGTTACATCTATATGTGCATAGAGATGCATAGAGGCCTCATGACATGTCAGAACATATATCAATGGATATGGATGCATTGGCCGGCTCCACTATCCAATTATAACTTGTGGATTCTATATATGAGTCTGTTATGTATGAGGAGACGAGCAGTGCATTATGGTAGAGATCACATGATATGTATGCAACTCCATTAACTCATGTGAGATGTAGATCACATTGATGAATCCAATGTTGGCAATGTGGCCATGAGGGCGCCATACTTGACAACATTGCTTTAGGCAGATATGATGATGATATCAAAGATATGCACATAATGCAACTTAGGTAGTGGCTTTAGGAGAGTATATGGCAGTTGATTATGCTAGTGATTGTGATACCACTTTCTCCTATGGTTCATCTCACAAATCCTCTTCTTCATTAGATAACATGTGTGCACATGCTTGATGGTATGGCATATGGTATTGAGGATGCTAGGGATGTATGCCTTATCCTACCTAGTGGAGCATCATTTATACTTAGATATGTACATTATGTTCCTTTATTCCCTATGAGCTTGATATGAATTAGCCAACTATAGGAGACAATATATTATGCATTCCTTGGTGAGCATCATTTTCAATTGAAGTTGGGATAGCTTATGCTTGCAAGCGGTGCTAGGATTGGATACAAGTATCCACCATAGGTACCATTCAAGAGAAAATCTCGTCTTAGTGGGAGTTTTAGCCTAATATGCCATGTGAGACTCATCATGTCTCATTTTTTCTATTGACAGATAGGTTTATTGACATTCTTGATCCAGATGCTTAGATAGATGCACATGTAGAGCATGATTTTAATGCTCATGATGCTTATGAAGAGCATCATTTTATTGATCATATGGATGCTCATGTAGATCACACTTTGCATGATTAGTTGGATGCTTTAGAGCATGATGTGGATGCTCATGTAGGGCATTGTGATGATACTCAACTAGAGTTAGATCATCAATTCAACCTTGGTGTTGATGTTGTGCAATTAGCTCATATGGAGCATGATGATACACTTGGTGTGGTAGACCATGATAGCTCCTATGATACACACTGTGTGGTAAAGCACATTAGCTTTGATGATGCACAACTAGACACATCCTTGTTTGAGAGGGTGGTTGATTTGGATGATGAGGAGTTAGTGGTTATGCATTCATTCTTGGATTTTCTCATGATAGATATTGACATGGATATAATAATAGGGCATGTTGGTCTTGATGATGGTGTTTTGGATGCCTTGAATAGAGGCAATGTTGACATGCTTAGTTTAGGCAAGATAGCACAAGTTTTTTCAACATTTGAGTTGTCCTCAAGACCAGAGATTACAGTTGCTATTGGAGAACTTGCACATGGAATTGTCAGTTGTTCGATGATTCATACAGGCATAGAGCAAGTGGGAGCTTTGCAATAACTTCATTAGTTCTTGCATCAGTTAGATATGAGCTTGACTCTTATCAATATGAGTCTAGAGAAGTTTGAGGTGCATGGATACACCTTGTTTGAGGTAGTTGGTGTAGGCTGATTGGTATGGGTAGAGATCTAGAATCTTTCTCTCTTGTACATCAGTGTATAGTCCTACATCATTCTTTGTATACATTGCCACTTATGGTCACATTGATCCTTAAGTGAGAGATTGTTGGGGATAAGGGTCATGCAACCCTACCCCTATATTCATATAGATATAAGAAGATCATTATGTGGGTTTTGAGGCTCCCATACATGTGTGCATGTCTCTCCTCTCCTCTCTCTCCCTCCATCTCCTCTTCGCTCCTCTTGTTCAGCACACCAAAGACATTCATTATATACTAATCTTGAGATATTGTAATATTTGTATTATTGTATTAGGTCACTCTTGTATGATCTCTTTATGTAATAGAAGAAGTAGAAGAAGATCATTCTTTCTTGATTCAATTTGTGTGCGCTCCTTTCCTTGTGTTTAAGAGTGTGTGAGAGCTCTCATCCTTATCTCTTTTGTATTGACATGGTATTAAATCTAGTGTGGTTGCATAGAGATCGTGAAGAAGACCGAGAGTGAAGATTTTGAGAGAAGGCATGGAGAACGTGCACTTCATAAATGATATCAGATTGCTATAAAATTTGGTGTGTAGGTAGAAGTTGTCAAAGTATTTCAACTTGCATTTCAACCACCCAAGGTGGTGCCCATACGAAACCCAAGTCAATTTACAAAATTCAAAATTGTATTCTATTTGACATCTCCCAAATATTTCAGATCCATAATTTCAAGTGATTTCATGTATTGTTCATATATGAAAAATATGTTTTTCTAAGTAGGAAGATTCAAAGTCACAATGTGATAGTGTTCAAGTAGGTGTACTACTTTTAATGTTTTTTTGATATTGTAAATTCTTGCACAAATGGAAAGTGCTAATGGAATGAGTGAACTTATAAGAATACATTGGACAAGAATAATTTTCATGCTTGGAAATTTAGAATCATGAATTTTTTGATGGGAAAAGGCTACTAAATTGCATCAAAGGAGATGATGACAATTCCTCATAGTTACCAAAGAGGAATCAAAGTATAGACTAATTAAGTGCATATGAAGAGTGGAATCAATGAGCATGGAAGGTAATGCATTAGCTATCCATTAGTGTACACGATATCATGATTGGGCACATACATGATGTCAAAACTACAAAAGAGTCTTCAGGTGCACATTGAATGAGACCAATACAAAGGCATACAAATTGCAATTGAAGAATGAGCTATATACATTGGAGAAAAAGAGCATGTGGGTAACTGAATAACCTTAAAAATAAGAAGTATATGTGAGCTACTTGCATCTATTGGTTTCAAAGTGGATGATAATGATAAGGTTCAAATGTGCCATTGTGGTTTAGGTGATGTATATAAGCAATTTAGAACTTTTATTAAGACTAAGGAGAATAACCCAAATTTTTCTCATCTTGTGGCCATGCTAAGAATTAAAGAAAAGAGCCTTGGTGAAGAATGAAACTCCCAAGGAAAACCTAGGTTTGAGTAGGTATTCTACTCTAGCAGAGGAAGAGGTTGAGGAAGCAAAAGAGGAAACAATAACCAGAATAGCTCCACAACACACTAATGCAAGAGGTAGAGGACAACCCTAAGGCAAGGGGAGTCAAAGCAGCCATAAGAAGTTTCGAAAAATGATTCAGGTGATGATAGTAAGGGATGCTACAATAATGGTAAAACTTGTACTTTCAATGTGATTATAGGTCAAAGAATCAAAACAACAGAAAGCAACAAAAAAACTATGCATCCACAAGTGGATATGATTCGAAGAAGTTGTTTATGATCATATGATGAACACAATGTCCGTTGATGTTTCAAAATTGAATGGTAATGTTTGTATGTTGATTTAGGCTGCTATAAAATGACCAACAATGCAAAATGGTTTAATACTTTGCAAAAAAATAGAGTGCTTGGACTCATTGAAACAAGTGGCGATGCATCACATCCTATCAATCATATAGGAATGGGATTGTTAATAGAAGATGGGAAGGTAAAATATGTTGCTGATGTACTGCATGTTCCTTATATAACAAAGAACCTAGTTTTTATTGGACAAATGGTTGACCATGGATTACATGTTATGTTCAATTCTGATGGTTAGCATGTAGAAAAGTATAAGAAGAATGGAAGGGTGATCACCAAAGGGAGCAAAGTGGGTAGGATGTGTACCTTGAATGTGAAAAATCCTAAAATGAATGCAACCATGTTTGCAAAAGGTGTAGGTATTATTACTCATATAGAGATATGGCATAAACAAATTGAACATACAAATTTGCAAAGGCTAAATTTGATGCAGTCAGAGGAGCTTGTCAATGGATTACCAAAATTCGAGTTTGCAGAGATGCAAAAGGTATGTGAAGCATGTCAATTTGCTTAACTATCATCATTTATGGAATGTTGAATTTTGGAGTTTCTTTTATGGAGATTTTAATGTGTTTGTGATTTTATATAGTAGTTGAAGGTTCATGATGGCATGGATGGGCATGGATCTATTTGAATGTATCTAGTCACAAAAAATAAATTATATTTTTTATTTATTTTATAAATAACAAATCCACATAGAGGGCTGTTTCTAGAAATTTATAAAAATAGTAGTTGAGATAAGGATCTCTATAGAATGCAACATTTGTAAATAAAAGCTAATGCTCACCATAAAAGTGAGCAACTTTTTGCTCACATGCCCACTTTTCAAAGTGTAACCCTCATTGTAACTCTATATCTGGACATAATAAGAAACTATTAATACATGCACTCTAGAGAGTCATCCAACAGACTACATGGGGGGGGGATTCTACCCAATACTATGTACTATGTCATCTATTGTGCATCTCTCTCTATGTACTTTCCAATTTTATACTCTCTATGTACGCATGTATCAAAGATTCTACAACAGTGGTATTAGTGCATGTGCACATCACTACAAAGGCATTCCAACGTAGTCCCTTTTGGTATTGGATTTTGAAATTGCCTATTTTGGTGTCTAATCCCAATCCAATTTCGCTTCCTGATTTTGTTTCTAGTTCCAGCTCTGGTTTCGATTCTTGTTTTCATTTTCATTTCTAGTTCTTGTTGTTGCTTTTGGTTTCTGTTTTAGCCCCAGTTCTTGAATGTGAACCTACAATTTACACCTATGCCTACTCCCTCAAGCTTTTAACTTTTAAAGAATAATTTTACAAGTGAAAGGGCATAGTACCTGGGGGACCTCGTATCCCACAAATCAGGGCTTAAATAAGGTTACAACTGGTTACAACTGATTTAGAGTGGCCAAAGGTATTACATATCTTGTTGGTGCAATTAGAAAGCCTAAGAGCTTTGCTAAGCTTTGAGGACTACATACACAAGCCACCCTACATAGAGAGACTCACATAAGAACTATTGATATATTTAGGTAGTGATGAACAGCTTGGATATATATCTATTACTGCTTCATCTAGGGCATCGTTGATAGCCCGCCGATCATAGTCTCAGAATCGCATGAAATTTGGTGAGCATACTCAAGGTGATTAGGAGATTAAAATGGCTTTGATTTCTGGTGTCAAAATCGCGATTTGAGCTCTCGTTAGCCTCCAAATGCACTATCATAGTTTTTGTGTAGGAAATCTTGTCTTTTTTGTTCTAAATATATATACAGGTTTCGGTTCGCCAATATAAGCATCTCAAAGTTTGCTACAGGTTCACCAGAACTCGATAAGGTAGTTCTATTCAAATTTTGAGATATAGTCATTTTTCTTCATTAGGATATTTTAGTCAGTGGCCATGGCTAAAAGCGGTGATGTATTCTGTATGTTGGCTGTTGAGGTTAAGTTGGATGTTACCAATTACCCATTTTGGGCTTATAAGATGCATCATGTATTGGTTGCAAAATGACTATGCAATATTGTGTAGGGTGTTGAAAAACGTCCTATTACATCTACAAACACAGTTCCTAGAGGTGATGCAAACGGTTTTCGAATGTGTGACTATGTATGTGTGAAAGTAAACATAAGATGTGGAGGTAGAAATGTGACTGTATAGTAACGTGTGAATTTGTATTTATGTTTTCGTGGTCATGTAAATGTGTAAGATTTGAGTGTATGATTGTGTGTCCAAATGCATAGGTGTGATTTTGTGCACTCATATAAATGTATATAATTGTGAATGTGTGTCAACATATGTATGTGTTACCTATCTCAATATGTTTATGATGTGTATGCCACTATGTACCTTTGTATGTGTATGTGTACCTATATCTATGTGTTAATGTTGTGTGTGTGTGTTCCAATATGTATGTAATGCATATGTATGAGGATATATGTGTTTGTGTGAATGTAAATGTGTGCAAATGTTTCTATGTATGAGTGTGTGTTGTCAGGATCTTGCTCACGTGCATACAGAGATTACAGACACAGAAAACACATAGAGAATAGCCACAACAAGAGACGAGACAGAACGCAGATTGGGTGCAATCTCCCCCCATGCACTCTGTTGGACAAGTCTCTCAGAGTGCATGTATTTATAGGCTTATTTCTATTTCGTCCTGAAAATAGAAGTTACATGAGGGCCGTCGCTTTTAGAAGCGACTTAAAAAAAAAACTACTTTATTTACAAAAGGCGTCGCTTTCTAAAGCGAACCACTACTTTTATAGCTATTCTAGAAGTTTTCAATTTTATTTATTTATGCACATCCACTTGTATCCATGCCCTTATGCTTATCCACGCCCTTATGCTTCTTCACCTGCTAGATCAAACGCAACCACATTAAAACCTTCTGGATATTTAAAACATTAAAAATCCATTTAACATTCCATGATTCCATAATATACAATAGTGTGTATATATATTCGTGTGTATGTGTTTGGGAAAGTGATGAATGTGTATGTGTGTCGGTGTATGTATGTGTATTTGTGTGCATGGGTGTGAATGTGCATTTGTAAGTGTGTGTATGTATATGTGTGTGCATGGGTGTGAATGTACATGTGTATGTGTGTGCATGGGTGTGAATTTGCTTGTGTAAGTGTGTCCATTTGTATGTGTACATGGGTGTGAATGTGCATGAGCAAGTGTGTCCACGTGTATGTTTTGTGCATGGGTGTCAATGTGCATATGTAAGTGTGTCCATGTTATGTGTGAATGTGTATTCATGTATGTGTGTGTATGTGAGTGTGTGTGGCTATATGCCTATGTGTGTGCGTCCATATTTGTATGTGAATGTGGTTACGTGATTGTGTTTACCCTAGGAAAACAAAGTTAAGTAATATCATTAACTAAAAGAAAAGCAAAAGAAATGAAAAAGTTTAACATGTGGTAAGTGTGCATCTATTGTGTGTGCTATGTATGCTAAGTATTTGCACGTGTATTTGTGTATATGTGCATATAAGTGTGAGTATTGTTAATTTTTATATATTCTTTTCC